>CM061531.1:185403962-185592998 GCA_030545055.2 Neoaliturus tenellus | reverse complement strand
AAACCAATCTGTAGAATTTTTAACCAGAACAGACAATAGTAAGTTTTTCCTGGGCCTCTAAAGCATCCGTAATAGTCCCCGTTTTAACCAATTTTACCAATATGTGACACTACAAACTTAAAGGGAAATGTGCAAAGTTTTATTAAATACTTATCTGAGAAAACAACATTTAGTGAGCATTCAATGCAAAATATTCTTTAGTTATTAATGTAACTAATAAGTCAACCCGTAAAAGAAAATTTTAATGAACCCTCCCTAGTTTCAAAATACATGTCAATCAATAAAAGAATAACAATTTATCCATAAATTTAACTGCAGGGATACGACAAAGGCCTACTACTCAAGAGAGTAAGATACCCGAACCAAATTAAGTAAATTACAACCCTTGTCCACTTCAGCGGTCTCCTAATCATATTGTGCCTCATACCGACATGAATGCGGCAACCACTGTACTACGGCTAAGAGGGTATACGACGATGACCTACGTCAAGGATAAACTAATCACATTGTACTGTTTGGCTTGGGACATGCGGTTACTAATGTACGTCCCAGAAGCCTGAGTACAATCTCAGCCTCTGTGTGTGGTCAGTCAATTACATTGTGCTCTGTGTGGTTTATATTTGACGATGTTATAGTAATTATCAGATATTTTTGTGTTTTAGTATTTGATTGTGCACATACAGGTGGCCTCCATAGTATATATATTTTTTATGTAATTTTCATAACTAAGGAGGATTTACTCTTTACTCTAAACTTTTATCTTTAATATAAGTGAAAGAAAATTATTTATTTTGAGTTTCCAAATTTAATATGTGCGAATAATTTGTGGGTGTAACGTCACACTCTGCTTGTAACGAATTTTGTAGTACTGTAATAATTACTAGGAAATAAATTTAGTTCTTTTCCCAACAGTTTTCATAGTTTGGCGTTTAAATCATAAAAACAACAAATTTATTGATGGTAAAATTTTTATACTTCAGCTTTAGGAACTTAAGAATCAATGACACTATTGCCTCTTCCTGGATTTTCCATACTGAATAATTACAAATGGAGTAAACCTTAAAAAGGTTAGGCATTGACCACCTTATCTTTTCGAATGGTACATCATTATTAAGATCAGTAATATTGGTCCAAACTAGATTTTTCGGTTGAATTAGCGGAATATCTGCATGGCGAGTGAGCTAGGGAGCTACATAACGGAGTGTTGGGCCAGAGCCAGTAAACCTCCAGGTGCCGTGTCGCACCCTTGTACTTCAGTATTTATGTAGCCTGGGCAGGACACAGACACAAACTGACTGGGCGACTATTACAATCCATCTGTACCACTCCTTCATAATGCTCCAACATAACATGAGTATCATCATGAGGTCCTCGTGCCGGCTATAGCGACGGTACATCAAAGTGACGCTCGGGTTGACCACCGACCGTCCGTCCGAACTTTTTTCGTATTTTCGTTATTATGAGTCTTGTGTATATTTGTGTTTTTAATATCTTTAACAACGTCCTTTTCGGACAAAAAAATTACTTCCCAAATTCTCGATTGAAATCTACGTGATCATGGTGCAACTTAGCACAGAAACCAGGTTGTAGTCTTCGCACACAACTCAAGAACTGGAACGATCAAGGTAATTTAATGACATTGTTTAGTTATCACACCACTTAATGGGCAATAAACTCAGAAATGAGTAGTTTATTACAAGCACGGAAAAACCGGGTGTCCGTCCTACAGCTTTTAAAAGTGCCTTCGTTACCCTTATTTACATTTTATTTACTTCAATGTTACAAAAATAAGTTGATAACTGCTCAAATAAACCAACTTGATACATTTTAATCATGTGTTTCAACACTTTTATGCCAGAGTGTACCTCCCTTAGGTCTAGCGAGTTAACGACCTCGCGTGGGACGAGAGAACGGAGCGCATGAGCCCGTCATGAGAAGGTCAATCAGCCTTTTTGGGTTAGGCATGGGACGACAGAAAAGTAATAATGTGACTTCGTTTTCTACATTTATAAAAATTAATGTATGTATCTTTGTCTTAAATTAGAGCGAAAAGTACTAGACCAATTGACCTGAAACTTTATACAACCATACTTTATTTATCTGGGAGCAAGTTATTCCCGTTCTTCATATACTTTAGAGCTCTGCCTCAGTGGCCTTTCAAGTTCCAACATTATTCTTATGGTTAAGACATTTTATAGCATCGTACAAAAACGTATGTATTATAGGTCGAAGTTTAAGCACGTAAACAAAATGCAGTACTTTCACTAACAACTAGTAACATTCAGGTACATTATATTCAAATTTATTAAATTTAATTGAATTTAAATATTTTTATGCATTTTTCATCGTTGTTTACGAGGGTTTGAACCGCAAACACTGCTCACATTAATATGAGTACGACCCACAAGGGAAAATCTATTAATCCAATACTATATTTCATCTATGCTAAAAGTAAGTAGAATTAAACTTTGTATAATAATATCAAGAGGAACAGATGTATAGGAAATTGTTATTGGTTTTTAATTTGCTAAGTAATACTGCGGAGGTGTTAGTAAATTTATGTTCCAAAAACCCGAGGAAAAATAATTTGTATCCATGTTTTCTCTCAAACTTTTAATAAATAATTTCAGGTTTCTTCTTATTTATCTTGGCTTTTTAAAATTTGGTCTTGTTTTCTCTCTAACCTACTTTACTATGTCTATTTTACCCTGAAGAGAGTAAATTAGAAATGCATACTTTGCATCATGGACAACAGGCCGGTGGTATAGAGTTGTAAAGACACATAGTATCCCAGCCAAGCCCGGCCTAGCCGCAACTGGTGTAATTATTTGGGGATTAATTTGTATCAAAGGCGGCCGCGTGATAGGAGTTGCAATTGTAGGAGGAAAAACACAAATGTAATTCTAATCTCATCTTAAATTTTTAAAGATAAACTTCCATCTTATTACAAATGTAAAGATTTTTTCGTTGTTTAAGAAGTTTAGAAGGCTCATGTGATACTAAGAAAATACTTAATTGGGACTTACTTATATTTAAAAATAAAAGTAATTTTTTGACTAATTGTAAAATAATTGATTTCTCATATGAAGTAGAACACTTACCTCACACAACGAACAACATTAATATATCTTTTGTATAAATTTTATATGGAACAATTTTTTTTTGTTATTACAAAGGCAAAAATGGGATGAACCTATGTTATTTCTTTCGCAACAAAGTACATAGACAAATTAGATAAATCACCTTAAAATATAAAGTTTTCATGTTTTTCTTGAAGTTGATATTGACGAGTCCAATAACATGTACATGCATAAAAAATAAAACAAATTTTTATTTGATTTACATTTTTTATAACTAATGAGCTTATTTTGCCGTCAATCAAACGTTGTCAATACCCGATTTTTATTTAAAGTAGATACCAAGTGATGGGAAGGGGGGGGGGCGCTAAAAGTGAGGGGACTTTTAAACCCTGGGGAAATATATGAATCATAAAGCAAGACTGAGCCGCTCAGCCTCGGATCCATATTGTGATCCAATCCCGCAGGTTCGCTATTGGGTTATACCCGGCTGTCGGTTTATGTCGTTTCATGCAACACTTCAATAATTCTTTACATTTCAAAATATAAATTAAAATTAAAATCATCTATAATAAATTTAAAACAATTTAGGCAAAGGTTTGATTTTAATAGTTTTTTGTTTCAATTAATTTGGTTTAAAAATTTTTATAATGGATTGTTTCTTTTAAATGTACAAGATAATTATGTTATTAGGTGACATTCAAAAAGAGATTAAGTAAAAAAAAAAATAACATTAATCCACCTTTATCTAAAGGTGTATTATTTTAGCTAACCGAATGCTGCAAAGAAAACATCATAAACCAATCAGAAAAATTCGATTATATTTAAAGTACCATAGGAAAAATTAACATTCTTCTTCACAAAGAGTATTCCGTCTTAATCGTCAAAAAAGGAGTTTTTCCTCAGTGGCCAATAACAGAGGTGCATTCTGTCTCCCATGATTATGTGCCCTAACAACTTCTGCACTGATGTTTAGCTTATTACAGTGTGTTGACGTTAAAGGCTATTTGATTCATGGACGTTATTAAACTGCTATAAAAATTTTTTTTCGAATAATGAAAAAATAATGAGCTACTTGAATGGTCGCTTTTACTGTCAATTTTGCTGACAAACAGATAAGACAAAGCACCGGCTGAGACTGAAGAAAATAATGACCCAAGAGCTGTGTGTGAGTGCCTGGAAGAAGATTGTGGTTTCCACATCACCACAAAACGTTTTGTATCAAAGTTACGAAAGACTACAGAAAACTAAGTTATTTGAATTTTATGTATTTTCATCTCAGAATACACAGAATACACTTTAAAAGAATTTTATCCAATATTATTCTGTAAGCAAAAAAACTGTTACATTTTTTTTCAATCTTACCAAGCAAAAAGCGTTTACTCCTTAGCAAACTCATTCAAAAAGAGTTTATTCCTAACAGGTAGGACAAATGCTAACTTTTTCCAACATTTCAAGTTAAATTATTTAATAGCTAAGCATATTGTGGCAGTTTTCACTATGTAATCCTAATGCTTATGATAAAATAAAGGTCAGATAGGTACATTTGTTGCTCGTCCGTATTATACAGGGTGTTTCCGAACAACCTGGAAATATTTTGTATTTGTGTTCTTTAGGTCAAGACAATAAAAAAAATGTCATATAAACATATGTCCTAAAATGCTTCGTTAGGCCGCTAGCCGCCATTTTGTTTTTTACACAAAATAATTTTTATTTACGTGACGGTTTGTTGTATTAAATTCATATTTGGCATGAACCTTTATGACACCAATGTCCACTTCAGGAAAAAAAATATTTTTGTCCGATGAGTATTTTCAAAATGGCGGCCATTTGAAATTTTTAATCTCAAATATCTCAAAATTGGTAAATGTTATCAAACTACTATAAATAGGAAAAAAAGATGAAAAATTAAATTATCCAACCAATGGTACCAAGTTTGTAAGGATATGACAACAAATAACGGCGTTATTGAAATTTTTCTTCTAAAGTAACCTAAATTTGCATGCATTTAAATGGAAAATCAACGATTTTATGCATAAAAATGGCAATAACTCCATTATCTGTGGTTCAATCCTTATAATCTTGGTATTATTAGTTAGATAATTTTATTTTTTAACTTTCATGTCTCTTGTAAAATTTTTATAAAATTTACCGGTTTTGAGATATTTGAGTTTAAAAATTTAAAATGGCCGCCATTTTGAAAATACACATTGGACAAAAATAATTTTTTCCTGAACATGGACATTAGTGTCATAAAGTTTCATGCCAAATATGAACTCAATACAACAAACCGCCAATGAAATAAAAATTATTAGGTGTAAAAAACAAAATGGCGGCTAGCGGCTTAACAAAGCATTTTAGGACATATGTTTATATGCTTTTTTTTACTGTCTCGACCTAAGGAACATATATACAAAATATTTCTAGGTTGTTTGGAAACATCCTGTATATATAAAAGACACACATTTTTTCTTATACTGAAAGTTTTAGGCTTGTGATTAACTCTTTTTGGACGTCACCCCCACAGTTTTGCGTTTCAAGAGCATAGTTAGTGAATTTCATAATATTATATACATAAGTATTTGTTGTTTTAAAATTCTAAGTAAATATCTAGCTTAAAATATAAATACTTAGATGGAATATTAAAGCTCTTTCCTAAATTTACCAAACTATTACCAATGTCGTTGAAATATTTATTTAATAATCTACCATAATTATAAGTGAAACACGATGAAATATTTGCCCTACCAAAAAGTACCGGAACGAAGAAATAAAGTTATTGACTTACAAGTTTCATCGTTATCCTAGTTTATCATGACAGAATTTTCAAAGGGACATGATTATTTAATGAATATTTTAAATATTATTTACACACTATACGAAACATACGATTACGAAAGGCTGAAGGGAGGGACTAGTCTGCTACGGGGACTGAAGCAAGCATTGTTTGAATATGCGAGCAGCTCTGTCTAATGTAGAAGCTCGCCTTGTACCTTAAATGTAATTGCGGCGCAGTAAAGTCGCACCATTACCACTGGCCACTTGACCCTCAACTCCCACTTTAAAAAGTCCCTCGGCACTTTACAGTTAAACTACAGTTTTAAGCTTATTTTTATGGCGGAGTATTATAAAAGAGTCTTAAAGGTATTTTATTGGTATTTTTGCTTCCTCTCCTTGTTATCAAAGTTCTGTTTTAGAAACCTTCATGTAGCCTAATGCGAAGTATTAAAAATAATAATAAACATACATTAATATATGCAATGTGCAATAGAATTAAATTGATAAGTAATAAACAAGTTTTAAGACGACAACTAATAAATTACAGTTGTTAACATACTGCCAATGAACAAGTTTTTCTTCAGATTTCTAATGATAATTTTTGTTGTGTTAACACAATCAAATTATTAATATTAGAAATCTGAAGGATTAATTTTAAACGTATTTGTTTTGCGGTTGTTCTGAAAATATTCCTCCTCTAGATTCTATAGGCCCATTACATCATGGGTTTTATCGCGAAAGCACATAACGGATACGTTTTAAACTTTAATTTTAAAACACAAAAAATCCACTAACTGTTCTAATAAAAATAATTAAATATTAAAATTTATTAATAATAACAACCTTCCGGTATCATCCTTTTGTCTGCGTCTCTCTTAATTAATAGTATTACTTCATGAGTAAACACGGTCCTCAGATGTCCCCACTCCTCCGAATTTGTCCTCCCACAAAATGAAAATGGGGGGAAATAGACGCCTGTCTCGTTGTGGGGTTATTTCCTGAGAGAAAGTTGCGATGGGAACAACAGTGTTACAATCACAGCAAATATAACGTATAGTTGTATTCTAAATGTGTTTTTTTTTCTTTCAACTTCCCTGCCTGTCAGCTCTGGTGCATTAAGATGGATTGTTTTAAAACTTTTTCTTTGACATATCGTATTGACGCAGATGTCTTTGTTCATATTTAGAACGAATCTTATTCGCCGGAATTATTGAAAACTTATCAGCCCATTTGCTCTAGAGTAAGAGGAAATATGAAACCATTATTTATTACTCATATTTTCTAGACATTGTGGATAACTTAAGATTTTTACGTCTTAAAAATACATGGTCTCAATATAATCCTTATTACGAGCTAGTTTATCCAATAGATATTAGTTCTTTGTGACTTTAAATAATTCCAAACACTTCAGACGGTCAATAATTTTTTCAGTAAGTCCACCACCAGGGTTGGGATAGACAGTCTTCTTGTCATTCTTAGTTGAGAAACTGAGCCGTTCAGTTTAGTTGTAGAGCAACGGATATTTTATTGAGTGAAGTTTTTAGTAAACAAATATATCAGTGGTGTTTTTTATTTTTTTATTTGTCTTTGTGTGTGTTAAATTAGTTTTTCTTGGGAACTCCTCATGAAGAAACTAATCAGTCAAAGAGGAAAATCCCTCACAGTGGACAAAATTAAACTTTTTGCTATTCTAAAGACATCAAATCCACAGGGGAACAATTTTGGAGGTGTTCACGCGGCAAACAATGTGGTGCAAAACTCTACACGCTTGACGATGGGACTGTTTTTTCTCGAACTGTGTATGAACACAACCATGGGAGGATCACAACATCGAGGATCGCCTACTCAATCGCGCTGCAGTAAGTGGGTACTGTGAAATGGAAGCCTATTGAATTAGACGACGAAAGACCGGCAAAGAAGATAAGAAAAGTTACAGAAGAAAATTTGTATTATTTAAGATCAAAGACAATACCTAAACTGTCCAAAAACATGGAAGAAGTTCAGGTAGCCAACCAAAGTTTCCACTGTTACCTCAAAAGGTGAACAATTCATTCGCGTCAATGATGTACATGAAAACATTGTAATATTTTTATCTGAGGAAAATCTAAAGTGTCTTACAAAAAGTGAAATTTTACTAATGGATGGCACTTTTGAAAACGCCCCAAAGTACTTTTACAAATGTTCACCATACATGCATTTTCAAATGGGACATATGTGCAGCGTCTTTTGTCTGTTGAAAGACAAAAAGAAACAAAGTTACATAACCGCTATGAAAAAACTAAACGAAGAGTGCTCCAAACAATTACTTTTACTCCAACCTGAAGCCAAGGCCGTAGCCATTGGGGGGGGGGGGGGGTCAGGGGGTCGAACCCCCCCCCCCCCCCGAAACTTTGACAACAACACCCGAAAAATGTATTAAATGTTTTCATAACAGATCATTTGAAAATAAAACGATGATAAGAAATAAACTTAAAAACAAAGGAAATACCAATCTACTTATCTGCTTAATTAAAATGTTCAAGTCATGACGAAAGTCGTAGTTAACTGTTCGGAAGCCATATCATAGGGATCGCGGGAGAGTGTGAGTAAAAATTAATGAGCTGGAGTTTGATATAACCTTAGTCTGTCAATCCACTCATCAGAACTTATTCGCGTTAATTACAATAGTCCTCGTGCAGGACCATGTTTGGTCTTTGGACTTAGGTTGTAAGGCCTTAGGTGTAGATCTTAGGTCTACTACATTAGGTCTAAGATAATTGATAATAGGTCTTATTCATAGATCAAATCCTTTGCTGCTAGCTGCTAGGTTTTAGGGCTTAATTCTAAGGCCTTGGGTCTATGGACTTAGATCTTAGGTCTAAGGAATTAGTCTGGTCTAAGGTGTTTGGTCATTGGACTCGGGTGAAAGGCCTTAGTTTTAGATTTAAGTCTAACACATTATGTCTAAGCTAAAGGCTAATAGGTTTTATTCATAGGTCAAAGCATTAGCTGTTAGACTTTAGGGCTTAATTCTAAGGCCTTGGGTCTAAATTATTAGATCTTAGGTTCAAGGAATAAGATGCAAGGCGTTTGGCCCTTGGACTCAGGTGTAAGGTTTGGATCTTAGATCTAACACATTAGGTCTAAGCTAATCGTTTACAGGCCTAAAAACTTCAATTCGCTGACAGCTAAAGAAAAGCATGCGGTTTGAGAAATGGAGGAAGCTATGATAATATACTGCTACAATTGTAGGTTCGACCGCATAGTTCGACTAGAGGTGAATGACGAAGCTGTTGAGTAACCTGATATATGTTTTAAATCTCTGTGTTTTCTATGTCACAAGTCAGCATTTAAGGTACAAGATGCGGACGTGATCTCTTGGCAATCCCGATCATGAAGATGAAATGTCGGATGGTGACGATAATGTTTGTATAATGTCTGAGATACCCTTTCAAGACTATATAGGTCAAGTGGAAATTTTAGATCAGCTGGGGTATTTACAGTATTCTGATGAAGAAAATGATAACATGACACAATACTATGATGATGACGATGGTTAAAGATTTATTTGTTTAAATCACTATTGTTTTTATTATTGTAAGTTGAAAATCCCCACACCGGATTATAAATATAACAGTTCTTACGTGGGACCATCTAAGTAATAGTTCTTACGCGGGACCATCTAAATACAATAGTCCTCACGCAGGACCATCTAAATACAATATTCCCCACGCCGGACTATCTAAATTCAGTAGTCCTCACGCAAGACTATCTAAATACAATAGTCCTTACGCGGGACTAGTCCTTACACAGGACTATTATAAAATTCGTACTCCTCGTACCCCCTCATGTTTTGGTATCGGCCCTTCCTTACTACTTATAGGTAAAGGAAAAAACATTATGGGGGTTTAAAATAAACTTTTTGAACGTTTAATACAACTTACACAAACATATTTACACTATTTTGTCATTTCATTTTTCATAAATGATGTATTTCAAATTACGTCCATTTACATCTACACTTTTTTTGCAAACTTGCAGATAATTTTCGTAACACTGGTTGAGGAATAGCAGCAACTTCTATTATCATGTCCTGCTTAAGTTTAGCTACATAGCGGGGCTACGACAAAAAACTTTACTTTTCAGATAGCCCCTTAATAAAAAAAACACACGGTGAAATATCTCGTGATAGCGCAGAACACTGGACTTCACCAAATCGTAAAATCGAGTGTCCCGGAAATAACTGACATAATACAGTAACGTCATTTAGAGTCTTTATGTGTAACGAGCATATAGAGTTCTATGGTAATAAGTAGCCCATAACCGGGCTAAATTTTTCTTCAATCCGACCACTTTACCCCCACCACCGCCTTATCCCCACCATGCAGCCAAGTACCTGGGTGTCACGGTGCTATCTTATCAGTCGGTGTCCGGCTCCCGTGGTGTTGACACCACCGTCGATTTTCCGTGTTTTCTAGTTGGAGTTCTGGTTTCTCATGTGGGGTAAGTAAAATTAGAATTATTTTTTAGTTTTAAGTGTGGGGTTGCTGGGGTTCAGGTCAATGCAGGAGCAAACTGCAACATATCCGACTTCCGTGGGATTTTTGTGAAGGGAAGGTGTGACTATGTGGAATCTCTTTATTATATGTCACATAATGGTGTAGTACCGGGGTGTTTACCTTCGAATTGCGGTGGGTTGTTTTTATGACGTCGTAAATCCAGGATGGCCGCCATGTGTGACATCTATTCATTAAATTAATAATAACTCTTTCTAGATTAAAATAATTTTAGTTTACACCATTGAATTCAGCTTGAAAAAACAAACAATTTTGTATTTTGAATCATTTCTCTATGTCCATTGGTTACCGAGATATTGAAAGCGGAAAACATGTTGTCCCCATGTTATCCTAATGGGATATAAGTAAAATTCTATAACTCTCTTATTTTTCAACACATCTTAACCAAACTTGGTATGTGGCATCATCTAGTTGAGATCTACTTGATTATGGCCTAAAATCTCCATTTTTACATTTTCGTGGCAGCAAACCTGAATACTCATTTCCCATGTTATTACTATGGAGAATATTTTTACATGCGTTTTTATGAACATACAACGACAAAACTTGATGCGAGGCTCCATTTAAATTATTTGTTGAAGCATTTGAAATTCGCTGAGTATGCAGGTCTGCTGCTACGGGGGTCTTAAAGTTATAAATAAATCTCACAAATTATAGGTGTAAAATAAAATAAGCTAGGCATTTTTTTTTGTGAAATTGTGGTTTTTTGTGGATTTTCTGAAAAAGTACTTGATGGATTTTTTAAAAGACAATTGCATAAACTTCATTTATTTAGGTAGATTCATTATAATATCTCCAATACCTTTTTTGCGGTTACATATTTAATACTGTTTTTTATTAAAATAAAATATTATTCAAAATTATTGTTTAGTCCCTAATAAACTTATAGACCCAAAACTACCTAAATATTTGCATAATGTTGTCTAGAATAAGTAGTAAAAATTCAATAATGTAGCTCAATTGGTTCTCAAGATATATAAAACTTTCCCTTAAAAAGCATGAAATTCCGAAGTGCGGGAAACGCTAGAATGAGAGCGTGTACCGTAACCATGGAAATAAAGGAAAATAAACTGATGAATATAGCTAAAAACTTTGTTATTGTTTTATTAGCCTATATACACACACCAGTTTTTTTCATATTCATCAGGCCTAGAAGTTTTTAAAACGGATAATTAATTTATTATGAAAAAGTATTATTTAACAGGATTACATAATTCAATTTAAAACAATTTATCTTCTTCATCTATGTCCTCCCATGAGTCTTCGTTTGTTTGTATAGTCACCATGGTTATCACACATCTCTTCATCTCCTCCACACAAACATAGATCAGTGAATTTTAGATTGTGCGAATGACACATGGCGGAGCGCACTTTCTTTTAACACAAGAGCATCTGATTAGCTGAAGAACTGTCTCCGGTGCACATGGTAGTACACACATAACAGGAGCATATTGGTTGCTATCCTCTTTTAGTTCCCAGCCAAAGTGTAACGGTGATGGCAGATTTGGGAAGGGCTGAACAGCACAGCACCACTCTATGGTTTGATATCGAACTCTATCAACATATGGTGTTAGTGATGCTCTTGTTGGTGGCAAGTTTCCTCCTTGATAATCTTTCTTAGTGAACATCCACCACCTCAGATCTCCAATGTTTGATATGTTAGTGCCCGGGTAATAGACTTGACAAATGAATTTTCCGATTAAAACTCTATCAGTTTCAAGAAAGCTTTCCAAGCTTCCAAGTTTGCTGATAGCTTCAAGAATGTCGTCATTCGCTTTGCTGAAGACTTTCCAAAAAGAGGTTTTTGCTTTCTTTCACAATGTGTTTCACAATGTGTGTTTTTGCCTTTCACAATGTTCCGGATAATGCATGCAAACCTAGTAATGCTGAAGTTTTCTTTGGGCCCAAGGAATCTGTGACTTTGATTAGTTTAATTATTCTGTGATTTTGACCAACTCCAGTAATAAACATAGTGTTTGGTGGAAAGAGCTTGGATCACCACAGAGTGAGGACAAATACATATGTATCGGGTGAGTAAATGTGAAGCTGTGTGGCACCACGACAGCAGGCGAAAATGGAATGCAAAATTATTTTTGTATCTGCCTCTTCTTGATTGCTTTCGAGTTCATCAGTTAGTACATCCATTGAAGATTTTGCTGAAAAATAAACACTTCTTTCTTTGAGTAGCATACTGTATTGCTTTTTCGGATAAGTAAGCAGTTAACTCATCTTTGGTCTTGGTATGAGATAGTAATAACTTCATAGAAGTGTTACTAATGTACGTAGTATCGCAGATCTTGTACTGGACTGGTTGTGTATTGCCGGTTCTTTTCTTGCGCATAGAAGATTTCAGTGAGTCATCTCTGTATGTGTCGAACACAAAGTGGACTTCATCGTAACGTGATAGTGTGGATTCTAGGTTTCTGGTAAATTCATTTGCAAGGTCGCTACAGGTTTTAACAGTAGGTGGATTTTTTAGGGCTTGTACTTTTGCCACACCATCAAGTACTGCTACCGCCATTTTCTTAGTTGAATTCACTTCTGAAGAATGGTTTGAAGTGACAGGTGGCTGATTTGTGATTGGCTGCAGGGTATCAGTTATGTCTTCCCCCATTTCCTCAGTATTAGTGATTTGATCTTCCAATATTTTTATCAATTTAGATTTATTGGCACACATTAACTGAGTACCGTCTAAGGCAAACATTGTTCGTGGAACAGCAGAAAATTGATAAGTACCCAGTGGATCTTTTAGATTGATATCATGTCGACTTTCTGCCACAACCAGCAAACGGGTAAACAGTGATCGATCTGCTTTCAGTTGTACAAATGTGTCTCCCACTTTTGTGTGTACTTTCTTCAAAGCGGTTTTACACTGTTTAAATTCAACTTGCATTATCCTCGCCCAGAATATGTGCGGTCAGACTCAATGCGCTCAGTTTTAAAGCTGGCGTATAACTCTTTCCCTAGCGCTGACATTCTTGTTGCATCATTCTTAATATCTTCGCTGAAAACAGATTTCGTGCTGATATTGATAAGGTCGTTACCATCGTATGCCATTGGGTCCATAGAATTAACCACAGCATTGAAGACTGTAATCACTTCAGACATTTGACGTTTTGATTTTGATGCTGTAAGCTGATGATGATGTAAGGGAACATATTCTGTCATTCCTGCCAAGTCTTTTGCTTCTGTGGCTAGCCTTGACATTTCAGGAGTGATAAAAAAACCTTGCCAGTGCGCTCTTCTTTTGGGTAATATTAACAAGACCTCCTGTTACCTTCAATGCTCTATTTTGATGTTCTAGAGCCTCGTCTGCACCCAAGGCACAAAATGGTACCTTACTTTTGTTTACTACCCATTTTCTTTTCATAAACTCACTCCAGAGTTGTAGGTTTGTCTTTTCTATTTGCCTCATATTACTTAAGTACCATGCGATCATACTTGCATAGTTTCTCAAATCAAGAGCAAAGAAATATTTCACCAAGTTTTCCATGAAGCAAGATGTAGCTCCCAGTTGCCTGTTCTTACAGATCGTATGTAACTCAACATATTCTCAACCATTTCCATGTATTGGCTAGCAACTTTAAATTTGGGGTTGTGCTCTCCTTTAGTGTTATCAAACTCCTGAATTTTTGACAGGATTTCTAATTTATTTACAGCTAAAACTGTCTGATTGTGAGCTGATTTGATTTCTGTAACGTTGCCTGTCTGAAGGACAGCAATCAACTGTTTTATTTCGATGTCTAATTCATCTTTAATAACTTTATGATGGGTAAAAAAACGGCAGGTGTTTATATAAAGCTAGCAGAAGTGTTGTATGTGCTTCAATTCCTCGCCTCACATGCTTTCCTGCCATGATTTGTGACAATACTGCATCACCATATAAATCACTTAAGGCGCTTTCAAGGACTGTATCTTCTACAAATGCGCCTATAGCTCTTAGCATTGCCATTACTGTGTGCAATTCCCCGGCCTTAACACCCAATGTTTTGAAAGATCTGGTTTTGCCATTGCTAAATGACAAACTGGTTTATAAAGACCAAGGTCAAAAAATACAACCGTTTTCGAATCTGGACCTACAATCGCGGTTGTCACTCTTTTCAACCTTTCCATACACGTCAACAACTGTGTGGAAATAGTTGTAGGACTACTGTCTATAAGAGGAAGGACACAGACCCTCACTGTATTCATTGGTTTGTTTACAAATGATTGATATGCAGACCATGTTGGTACGAAAACGCCACTGGATGCATCACCATCTTGATCATTATTTACATTTTCGACGTCAATATTGTCATCTAGTTTTGTTGTTATTCTAGAACATCTGGTAATAGAACTAACATTAGCCATCATCCATACAAAATCTTCAAGCTTGCTGCAATTCATCACTTCTTGATTTCTATTTCTGCAATCATTCATGGGCTCAACTGTAGGCACACTAACTTTCTGGGAACTTGAAATACTACAGTGAGAAAGTTCAGTGAGATACTTTGGAATAGTTTCTAGTGAACGTCGGGATATTGGCTGTGAGAGTACAATAGACTCATGAGTATCAGATTCAGATTATACTTGGTACACAGCCATTACTGTGCCATGGAGAGTGTTTTTACCATAAGTAGTGTCTTCTTGAAAGTCAACATTATCAGCGGCACAGAAAATAAATCTCCCTTCGACCAGGTCTCGAGGTGTGTATTTCCCCCATTTTCTTCCATACATGTAGTAACTTCACTCGCTATCTGAGTTTCTATTCGGAGGACTTTACCACACTCAACTGAAATTCCTAAACTACGAATAAACTGAACTATACATTTGCTTCTTGTTTCTGAGTGAACAGTAAGCCCAACTGCTACCTGCAATGGCATATCCCTTCTGTGTTGAAATTTTTTATCAATCCCCGTTGATGCCTGGCGAGGAGATATAATTTCATATATTAACATTTGGGAGAGTCTTTGAGCTTTTTTTGACGTTTGATTATCTTTCTTGTTTTCACATTTCATCTCTACGTGGCCATGGATGCACCATTTAAAAAAAATGATAACCTTGTTTCGGAATGACTTCTTCCATGTCTACTTCCTTAAGCGACCCACTGAAAGTCCATTTTTTATGTTTCATAACAGAAGCTCGTAATATCCGAGCAGCATCAAAGATAATTTGCATGTCTTTATCAAAGTCTTCATATGCATCCTCAGCAATAGCAAGACTTACACCAGCTGTAGCCTTTAGCGATACACGCTGTGGTTCGTTTGCCCTTTTTGGTGTACTGAAAAAAACACCAACACTTTCGAGTTCCTCTTCTAACAGTTTCTTAATTTGTTTTCTAGACTTACTTGTGATTCATCAACCCCATTATTCACTGAAATGATACGGTATACATACTCAATATCGGTCATTGTTGTGACGTTACCCTCGTGAAGAAAGCTACTGATAGTAGATAAGAACTCTACATCAGCTGCTCGCTCATGGATTGTAGAGGTTTCACGCTTTGATTGGTGTTTGGGTCTTAATACATTTACCACATATTTGTTCCAGCATTGTCTGTGATATTTGATGTCTCTGGCATGAACATCTCCGGGATCGGTACAGTCACTTAAGCGTACTTTCAGTTTTTCACTGTTAGACGATTGGACAGCTAACTGAAGGCGCTCCCCACTTTGGTCCGTTGATATGCAATAAGTCTATCATATCTTTTATCTCCTTCATCACAAAAAAACACAGTTATTTTTATCATTTGATGGTGTTTTAGATCGCAAAGGGTACGTTGCCGTGTCTCTGCAGGTACTCGCTTCTAAGTCATCCTCCGGTTCACACCGTTTTCCTTCTTCAAAATACTTTTTGCTCCGTTCCATGTTTGCCGGATGTAGTGATGTAAAACGCCCAGGCATTTAAATCTCGGGGCAAATGCCCAGGGCATTTGCCCAAATAACCGCCCAAAATCCATAAATGCCGGGCGTTTATCCAGTTAAAGGCTAATAAACCTGATTAATGGAAATAAATTGAACACTACTCTTCTAGTCAACTTTTTAAACCTCTATATTAGATATTTACATAATAGCCTATAAAAAAAAATAATTACTTGTATAATTTTAATTATATTGGTAGGAAGTCAGTATTAGAGAGTCAACACTTTTCTTTTGTCAACAAGAGGAAATAATTTAGACTGAAAATAACTTCATAGGTTTATTTTTATTTAAAAAATCTGGCTAATGTAATAGAATTAATTTACATTTGTTTATTACACACAATGAACCAAACTTAACTTAACGGTTGTAAGGTTGTAGGCCTAATTTGGTTCCGGTTGGGTTTGTGGCAAATTGCTTAGAATGCAAAGCCCTTTAAAATGATGTATCATATGATGTAGGCCAATGCAGTTTCCCACAAGACTTTCTTTAGAGACGTCCCTAGTGGAGGTCGTCAGGAAAACTGCAATAGGCTACGTCATGTGAAATATCATTTTAAAGTACTTTGCACTCTGAGCAATTTGCCACAAACCGCCCTCAAAAGGTAGAGTGGATTGGGAGTTATTGCATTTTTTTGTTTTCAAGCAATATGATTTTAATACAAAGTTTGATCACCTGCTATTTTTTACTCAGTCATTCTTTTGAAATCGGGTTTTGCGGCTTGTTCTCCAGTCCCAAATACCTTTAATTTGATGTACATATTGACATATGCTTACATTTAAGATTTTCTTCTTACTCCTTGTGGACCGTCCCCCCTTTTGAGATCCAAGGACCCTAAGTACTTTAGGAAGTAGTCTTAGTCACTCAAAATCAATATGCAACGTTTTAGTTTTGTTACTTAAATACTTTTAAAAATATTAAATCGTCTCCAGACTTTTTTTCCACCCTGTATATGAATAAAAATAATTTTATAGGTGCCTTTTTATGTTAGGAAATTTACATAATGGTTAAAAAGCACTTGTTTTACTAACAAAACCTTAATAATTAACTTTAAATTTAATTAATTAGTCATTATAAATTTATCTTATGCACATATTTATGAATTACAGAGTAGAAACCTGCTTAATCAGTAAATACAATTTTATATAACAATTTAGAAAAATATTTATTTAAAATACCACACTGAAAATATTACAGGTTTTATTGTATTGCGCCTTAAACTGAACTTTTTATAAACGCCCAGTTTTTGGGCGCTTAAAATCTCTTTGGGCAAATGCCCGGGCAAATGCCCATTTATAAACGACCCGCCCACTGGGCATTTGCCCGGCCCACATCACTAGCCGGATGAGTTAATTTTTGGAACACTCTTTGTGCCATTTTGCTTTTGAGTCTTGCAGCTGCTGTACACTCAAATATCCCAGTCGACTGCTTATTTTTGAATACTCAGGATCTAACCATTCTTCTCTCTGTTTCAAACACTGCAGAAATTTTTCAAAGTTCGTTGGATTAACAAGAGTATGTAATTTACTTTTTACTTGACACAGAATGCACAGGTTATAATCCGTAGAAAAGTCGGATTTTTTGGTGGAAGGAGGTAAATCCAATTGAATACAACTTCGAATTTTAGATGAACTTCACATGGTAACAGCTTAGTTCCTAAGCCGCGACTGCGAGGCGAAGCCTTACTCACTAAAGTTTAATGCACAGAAATCATTGTTCTTGCATAAAATGAGCTTTTACATAATTAATGTAACAACAGACTGAACGTAAACAAACTGTGTGCCCGCAAAACAATAACAAAGGATTGCATCAGCTGGTTAGTCGCAGCTGTTGTGAAAACAATGGTGCCAACTCACGAAATTGAAATGTACTACTAAAAAAAAATAAAAAAAATAAATAAAATAAAATATATAAAAAAAAAACTTAAATACCCCCGTTGTAGCAGACCTGCATACTCAGCGAATTTCAAATGCTTCAACAAATAATTTAAATGAAGCCTCGCATCAAGTTTTGTCGTTGTATGTTCATAAATAAGCATGTAAAAGTATTCTCCACAAGAATAGCATGAGAAATGAGTATGCAGGTTTGCTGCCACGCAAATGTAAAAATTGGGGATTTTAGGCCATAATCAAGTAGATCTCAACTAGATGATGCCACATACCAAATTTGATTAAGATGTGTTGAGAAATAAGAGAGTTATAGAATTTTACTTATATCCCATTAGGATAACATGGGGACAACATGTTTTCCGCTTTCAATATCTCGGTAACCAATGGACATAGAGAAATGATTCAAAATACAAAATTGTTTGTTTTTTCAAGCTGAATTCAATGGTGTAAACTAAAATTATTTTACTCTAGTAAGAGTTATTATTAATTTAATGAATAGATGTCACACATGGCGGCCATCTTGGATTTACGACGTCATAAAAACAACCCACCGCAATTTGAAGGTAAACACCCAGTACTACACCATTATGTGACATATAATAAGGAGATTCCACATAGTCACACCTTCCCTTACTAAAAAATCCCACGGAATACAGTTTGACTATTATACAAATTTAGTTAATTGCCCCAAAAGATTTACGTAGAACTAGTGTAAACGATGCTCGAAATGGAGCTAAAATATTACGTTTAGTTCCCCCGACCAAATAAAATAAATGACAAATTAATTAATCAATTACAACCGTCTAATCCAATATTGAATCAATTACAACCGTCTAATCCAATATTGTGACTTTAAGTAATCAACTAAAACTACTTTTATTTACTGCTGTACATCAGTATGATTGAAAGGTCCCGGAACGGTGAAATATATTTTTTACTATCATAGATAAACTAATGATACTTGGTATATCAATGATAGTCATAAATGTTTACTTTTTAAAGCTACTATCACTTTTTTATACCTTAAGGGGGACGGCCCACGAGGAGTCAGACAAAATTCTTAAATAGCGGCATAGGTTGAGTTTGGTATTAAATTAAAGGTATCACTTAGCAGAGTACAATGCCGCAAACTAGACTTCAAATTTATGACCGAGACCGAAATTACAGGAAAACAAAGTTTCCATTACATTTACATAAGTAAAATTTAAAAATCCAATAACTTTCTTAATCCTCTACCTTTTGACGTCGGATTTGTTGCTTATTACTCCAAATGCAAGGACGTTTGAAATTATGTATGATGTGACAAGGACCAAAGTTTCAATTCACACACCCTTCAAGAGATGTCGCTCTTGGAAGTTACAGAAATCTGTAACTTAAGTCTGAAATCTGTAAGATTTCTTACAGAAATCTGCTTTGGCCTTCGTCAAATCATACATCATCTTACACATCTTTACATTTGGATTAATTAGCCACAAACCCGACCTTAAAAGGTTGAGTAATAGGAAAGTTATTGCAATTTTAAGTTTCACCCTTATGAAATTAATGGAAACTTTGTTTGCCTGTCATTTCCGTCTAAATCACCCATTTTAAGTCTAGTTTGAGGCATTGTACTCTGCTAAGTGAGGCCTTTAATTTGATACCAAACTCGACCAATGCTGTTATTTAATAATTTTGTCTGACTCCTCGTGGGCCGTCCCCCAAGAGGTATAAAAAAGTTATAATAGCTTTAAAAAATAGACATTTATGGCTATTATTAATATACCAAGTATCATTACTTTATCTATGATGGTAAAAAATATATTTAACCTTTGCGGGACTTTTCAATCACACTGTATATTTAAAATTTTCAATCAAGCCCAATGTTATTATAATGAGAAAATTTCAAATTCCAATGATAGGTTTTTTATCTTTATTTATTTTAAGTCCGATTCTCGTCAAATTTTTGCCGGTAAAAACTAAAGAGCAAACCCTATCCAACGACACAAAAATCTTGAAAATCGGTTGAAAATTTTAGGAGCAGTTTCAATTCCCTTAAAGCAACTTGTCAGTTAACAGCCCATTTTCACATCTTTTATATCCGAAATTTTTCCGTAAAAAATTCCCATTACATTAATGTCTTTTACCCTCATTTTAAATACTTTTCCTTCATAAACTATTAGTTTTGTCTTATTTTTAAAATTTACATTAAGTTTACAATTTGGCGGTGAATATTAAAAATGTATGGAAAAGTGAAATTTATCCTCAGAAAAAAAAATGGGAATTTTTATTTCAAATCAACGATATTTGGCCTGGACAGGTGACTTTTGGTACGCCTTCTACAATTGAAATTAGCGTCAATCAATATAGCGTAACTGGTTTACTTATAATAGTAAGTAATTAGTACAATTACAATTAATTTGAAATTAGTAGGTAATTACAATTTGTTTTTTGTAGAACATTAATAGCATAAATTTTAAAATGGGTGTAAGGTAGTCTGGGACACCCGGTATGAATAGTTCTTTCTGGTATTATCAAGAAGAAACCCAAGCGAAATGCGTAACATCACTAGAAGAAATCCAAATGCAATGCGAACGGCACTTTAGGGGCGAGAATGAGCGTGTGTAGACGGTTGTTTGCTAGGGTAACGTTCATCTCTGGGGAAATTTGTATGAATAAATAAAGCACGTCAGAGCCTACAGAGAAGCCTCAGCTATTACCATCCCAACTGTGGTTTTAGCTTTTGTAATTATTACCATGTAATTGTTATTGTATCTTTATTTCTCTAAACATGAAGATAGTTTACTATTTACTTTTAACTTAATTGTATAATGTGGTTTCTGTAAATAAGTAAACAATTCATTTAAAGTAAAAGCTTCCAAACTATAATATTAAAATATACTTACATTTTACTAAACGTAATTTGAATTTGAATATACAAATATATAATCTGATTACGTACTCAGAAGTTCATTGTAAAGCGATAAAATTACTAAAAGAGGATATAAATAAAGACAAATATTTTGGACGAAACATTTTAATCCCTTAAATACTTTTAGATTATAAACAATTGTTTTGTCATATTTTTTACTTCTCCATAAAGTAAACAATACAGGAGCATGATTATGATACCGCATCTTTATTATATTTTCAGCTTTAGAAGTTATAAACTCTCTTAAAGTTGGAAGTGAAATCACGCTGTGCGTCTGATCGTAATAAAGTATAGGATGCGTGTACCAACCCGGTCGGGACGGGCAGTACCGGACATCAGAGGCAATATCTGCAGCGGCTTGTAGATAATTGCTCGTGATGGCACATATCACCGATAATCTGAGTGATATATTTATAATAGTCAAACTCATCGTATTTTACCCAAAGCATAGCAATCGCTTGTTTCACTTTCTATTTAAGAAGGAGTAATTGTTGTATATATTAATCTTTATTCATATTATTGTATTTTTAATACTTTATAACGACTTGTGCACTAGATGTTTTTATTTTTAGTTGAATCACTAAGACTAATCAGTTTTAGTGCGAAAATCTTTTAACGGCAATGTGATCTGTGTTGAATTTGCTTTTCGTTAGGTCCCATACTTTATTAAACAAACCAAAGTAATAAAATAAGTAAAAAATAAATAAATGCTCGACTGATAAAGGTTTTATGCATTCTTATAACCAACAATACCACATTGGTTTATGCTTAAACCCCCATATGAATACATCGGTACTATGCAATAACTTCAAAATTTACAGGTCATTACAATGGCACAATTATAATTGTCTGTTCCCTTATACATGGATAAAATAAATTTTCTTTTCAGGAAAATATGTTTGAGTAATAGAGTCAGCTAAAAGCACACATACACCTAAATTTATTCCACAGGTTACTGTTGTTCGGGTGAGTTACCAGCCAACTGTTAAGTAGAACAGTAAAGTTTCCGTCGGTCACTCTTGTGAAGTTATGGCGGCAAACTTCTTTATTCTTTTGGAAAGCTTCTTGAACCTACTTTATGCGTTCTAGGAAAATATTATCTGAGAACCGCCGTCACCGTTCTGCTCTCAATGATTACTTTAAACTTTGAGATTTATGAAACATTTATTATTATGACTTCAGTGATGGTTTCCGTAAGTAAGTTTATCAACCAAAAACATGTAAGGAAAAATTTTACACTCGAGTGTAAAATAATTTATCTTTGTATATAAATGAGCACAATTCACAACGATTTTCATAAAAATATTTCAATTTTTTATAAACCTTATATATTGACACGAATTTATAAATATTACTTTTTTTAACAAGATTAAGCACTTGTTGATCACACTACTTTGGAAAACTAAACAAAGAACGTACTTTTAAACTAAAATGTATTGGATGTTGAAGATAAAGGAATTCGCATTGTTGATTTTTATAACTTCAGACTATAATACCTTTTTTTAACAAACGTGCAGAAATGCATTTATTTGTAAAATTCACCAATAGACATAATAATTAGTAAATATTTAACTGAATTTAATCTGAGTCTCATTAATTAAATTCAAATGCATAACATTGAACTCATATTTGCAGAAGTCATCAAGTCTCTGTGTCCTTTTTGTAGATGTATGGAAACATGTCCTTGTTACGAGTCTCGTACATGTCCTTTTTGTCTTGTAAACAATTACAAAAAAAGTGTAAATATATCGAATAGTGTTGGAAGACGTTTTATTATTTCAACCTGAACATTATGTACACAAATAATGGTTCTTTAGTATTAACACCAATTTGAGTCGTTCAATAGAGCCTTTAAATAGTATTAATTTCTTATATAATGTAACAAATAAATAAACTTTTAATAAAAAAAATATTTAAATAAAAATTATATAATTGAAATAGGGATATAAATACATTAGTTATTTTTAACTAAAAACGTCTGAAAATGTAAACCTAATCAATTTTCTCAATGTTGGCTGTGCGTTATTAAATTCCCCTAAGTTTAAATTTACTCTTAAAATGTGCTGTCATGTTGTAAAACCTAATTCGAAGATATATCACATTACATTAATTATAGTTATAGTATTTAAGAATTACTCTGATTCTTTGTTTTATCTAAACACCACATAGTTTTATTGTTTGTATTATTTTAAACGATTTTTATAGAATGTCAAGAGGAAAATCGAACATACAACAGAGATACCTTCTTTGGGGGGTGATGTTGTTCGCGTCCGCAGCATTCCATTAAAGTTGCACGTACTCCCCGGGTGGTGCTAAACGAACAACAACTTTGGCAGCTGAACTGTCACATACAGTGATCTCTCAGCTATGCCAGCTGCCAGACAAAATCCAAACGGCCCTTTCCAGGGCCAATTTAAAAATTTAGGCTGTGTTTTAAATGTTTGTCATTTTAACGTAGAGGGTCTGAGCAAATCTAAAAGTGACTGCCTCAGCAAGGTGCTGCTAGAAAATGAGGTCGATGTCCTCGCACTGCAAGAAACACACGCTGAAGACTTAGAAAACAGTGCGAGGGGCAACATCCCAGGATATAGGCTGGTGGAGGAAATAGGTCACAGGGTCTACGGAGTGGCGACGTACGTTAGACACGACATAGACGACGTATCAGTCTCCCACAAAAGTTGTGATAACAACATATTTGTTGTAGCTGTTAAGGTGTCTGCGACTACTATTGTTAATGTCTACAAACCACCGAACACCCAGTGGTCAGACACAGTTCTCCCAACTTTTGAACATCCTGTGGTATATGTAGGTGACTTCAACAGTCATCATACCCAGTGGGGATACTCGTCCGATGATGACAACGGCACTCGTCTTTCAAGCTGGGCTGAAAATAACAACCTTTTCTTGGTATATAATGCCAAGGACCCACACACCTTCCATTCAGCCCGATGGCGGCGTGGGTACTCTCCAGACTTGTGCTTTTGCTCCCGTGAACCATCAGCAACACCCGTGCCTACTTCCAGGATGGTCCTAGGTGCATTCCCCCACTCTCAGCACAGGCCTGTAATAATATCAGTGGGAATGCAAATTCCACTAGTGAGATCTTTTCCTCGGCCTAGATGGAACTTTAATAAAGCTGAGTGGGAGGCCTTCTCATCAAGGCTTGACAGCGGCATCAGGTTCATCCCCTCTAAAATAAAAAACTATGATCGGTTCACACGTCTTGTCCTGTCTTCCGCTAAGGCGACAATCCCAAGAGGTTTTAGAAAAGAATACATACCAGGATGGAGCAGAGAGTGCGAAGATCTTTACAGTGAGTTTACAGACACTGCTGACAGAGATGTAGCTGACCAACTACTTAACTCTCTCGACAACTCCAGGAGAGAGAAGTGGGTGAAAACTGTCGAGAACCTGAACTTCACCAAAAGTAGTCGGAAAGCTTGGTCTCTACTCAGGAAACTCTCCACTGGTAAATCAAGTGAAAAACATGATGCCTCACAGCCTAGCCCTCGTGAAATTGCAAAACGCCTCACCGTACTTTCAAAACCTGTGCGTTCGTCTGCAGACAGAAAAATTAATTTCAGGCTTAACGAAATAAAGGAGAGTCGGCAAGCACCCTTGGAAGTCTCTAGACCCTTCACTTACGACGAGCTGGAAGTGGCGATTGATGCGATGCCAATTGGCAAAGCAGCAGGCTTGGATGACATTTTCCCGGAGTTTATAAAACACTCGGGTAACAAGACTAGACAGTGGCTTCTTGAAGTTTTTAACACCACTCTGAAAACCGGCGATATGCCTGGGATATTTAGAAAATCCAAAATCATAGCTATCCTGAAGCCCGGAAAAGATCCAAAACTGCCTGAAAGTTATCGGCCAATAGCTCTTTTAAGTGTTTGTTATAAGCTGCTAGAGAGGTTGATTTATAACAGAATCCTCCCTATTCTCAATGCCAGCATCCCTGTTGAACAAGCTGGATTTAGGCCTGGTCGCAACTGCTGTGACCAGGTTCTGGCTCTGACTTCTTTCATTGAGGATGGATTTGAGCGAAGACTGAAAACCTCTGTGGCTTTTTTAGATCTGACTGCAGCATATGACACTGTCTGGAGAAAAGGCCTCCTAGTTAAATTTTACGACCTTATTCCTTGCCCTTTCTTGTTGCGTCTCCTCAACTCAATGCTCTCCAATAGGATGATAAAAGTATATCTGGGACGCAGAGAAAGTACGTTTAGGCAACTAAAGGATGGCCTGCCACAAGGGTCAGTGCTCGCCCCACTGCTCTTTAATGTGTATACTGCCGACATTCCTGTAACTCGGTCCTTGAAGTTTATATATGCAGACGATATTGCATTGGCATATCAACACCAGCATTTTCGACAAGCAGAGGAAACACTAACAAATGACCTCACGACCCTCGGTGAATACTTTGAAGCCTGGAAGCTTAATCCAAACCCAACAAAAACTGAGGTTGCTTGCTTCCATTTGAATAATAGACTGGCCAACCAAAAACTTAAAATCGTATTCAACGGTGTTGAGCTAAAACATAATGACCACCCACAGTATCTGGGAGTCACTTTAGATCGGTCTCTCACGTTTAAAAGCCACTTACAAAAAACGGCAGCTAAGGTGAGAACCAGGACTAACATTGTCCATCACCTTGCTGGCTCCACATGGGGAGCTAACGCACAAGTTCTGCGAACCACTGCTCTGTCATTGGTATATTCAACTGCTGAGTACTGTGCTCCCGTGTGGTTAAATAGTGTGCACGTTAGAGAGATCGACGTCCAGCTAAACAGGACCATGAGAGCTATTAGTGGTACCCTCATGGCAACCCCTGTACCCTGGCTCCCCGTGCTGTGTTATATCGCTCCTCCTGAAATAAGACGAAGGGATGCACTCATTAGGGAATACACAAAGATCTTATCTGCTCCACAGCTGCCCATCCATGATTACCTACCCCAGAATGCGGGTCGATTGAGGTCCCGAGAACCACCGCTACGAACAGCCTCCCAGTTGATGGACACGAACTTCACCATCCATACTAACTGGACTTCCTCCTGGGACGCTTTTCAAGGTCGTAATCACTTCTTGATAGCTGACCCGACCGTAGCGGTAGGTGGTATGAATCTCCCTCGGAAGCAGTGGACTATACTCAATCGTTTCCGCACTGGAGTGGGAAGATGTAATTATTGGAAGTACAAATGGGGAATGACACAAGACCAGTCATGCGACTGCGGAGCAGAGTATCAAACTATGGAACACATAGTCGAAGAGTGCCCACTGAGTAACTTCCCCAAAGGATTGGCCGGTCTGCATAGCTCAAGTGAAGCTGGGCTGCAATGGCTGAGCGCCCTGGATTTAGCTCTATAAAGAGAGATCTGATTTTTATTTTAGTGTTTAGATTTTTACTTATACTGACTCAGGTGCTCTGCACCGCAGAATTAATTTTTTTTCTTAAACCATGGTGGCTGGCTAAATAAGCCATACGATATATATATATACCTTCTTTGGTCAGAGTAAATTATCTTAAGAGGTAATTTAACCTGAGGCATGGCCATCATAAACCTTTACCAGCCAGTGACTTCCGGGATTATCACGCGAAAGTAAATCTATGGCGATTGATCAAATTACTCGGGTAAAAAATGATATTTTTGAACGGTTTGGAAAAGTATTGACCACAGTTCAATACGTTCAGTGTGTAAATAAACTGTAATTTATATTCAATTATATTGTTTTAATAATTTTATTTAAGTTTTTTTACAAAATGGATAGGATGATACAATCTATGTTGGACTACCTGTTACATTTTTTCACCATACTTGTGTGTTTTCTTTCGTATTTGACAATTTTCTCATTTGTAGCAATAGCATTAAAATCCCCATTTAATTAACTAAGCTATGGAGGGTTAAAATTAAGATCACAATGGACGAAACAACGAAGAACGGCAGTATAGCCATAAACAGCCATCGATTATCTAGAACCGATTATCTTTATTATATCTTTATTATTCTTAATTTTATTAATTTATTGTAAGCAGTGAAAGTTATTTAGTTAACTTTAAATTTGCTCCCTTGGTGTTTTCAATTGAAATAATAATTATTATTTTTGTGTTTGTTTTCTTATTGTTCTGGTATTTCATGATAAGGTATTTCAAATATAGATATAGTATATTATAAAAGTACTATGATTCCGATTTTTTTTATCTCAGGACCACAGGATTTTATTTTTATTGTTTGTATTGCTATAATCAGTATTGATAGAATTTATTAGTATTATCTGAACTCTAAAGAAGTATGATTAAATTTAGTCAAGAACCCCTAAACGGACATTGTGTCTTAGGGGCCCTATTTTTCTGAACCGTATTTTTTCATTCTAGGGTACTTCTTGCTCGACATAAAGCATTCATATTGAACCATCACACCTCATTGCAAAATATTTCACGTTTAATTCTAAATAAATTACACCCGAACAATCCAATATTCGGATTATCGCACACATATTTACAGCTGAACATTAACGGATGTTTAAATTCTCATCTTAATCACAATGTTATTTCAATTGCAAAATTTCCAATTTTTAATAATGGAGAGCGCCTTTATTTTCAGTCTAATTCTTATCAATGATTGGTTGAAACAACTACAAAACAAGGCCTATCCAACTACACCAAAAAAAATTAAAAACCGGTTGAAAATTGTGTGAAGAGTTCCAATAATAGTAATCAATCCATAAACGTTTAAAAAATATATATTTTGTTTTGGAGGTCAGCCTGGTTTTGTTGTCAATTAACTATTAATTATCTTTTTTATAGGATCTATTCAGAAAATAAAGTTATATTTATATATTATAATCTGGTAGAAACCTCCTGATTACGTTTAGCACTACAAATGATGAAGACAGTTATTGAAATTGATAATGACATTCTTAGTGCCTTGCACTTAACGATCCTTACCTTTTGAGCCTTTTATCTCAGCTGTATTCAAAATTTTAACACAAAATAGCATTGAAACTGCTTTGAAATTTCATAATCTATCTAACTGTTAACACTAAATAAAAATATCTTTGTTATTTTCTACCTAGAGGCCAATATGTCCAATAAGTACACTTAAATTTGAAAAAATTCAATTTATGACTCTAACTAAAAAACCAATGATTTCCGGACAGTTTATCATGGTTCATCATGTAGTTGATTTCGGGAGAGTTCATATGACAGTTCTTCTTGTCTTGATGTTAGGAATCAGCTGGTTAAGTTTGTTAGGGCTACAAAGAAAAACCCTGTATACAGGACGTTTGGAAAAAAACGTTTCATCATGTTATTGCCCACATTAAAATAAGCAAAAGTGTTCCTATAAACGAGAAGTTAACCAAGTCCGGGTTAAGCTATCGAAGGGTTTAATTGACTAATTTCGGGTTTATATAATCCAATTTACTTAGTAATTAGTAACCATGCCAAACAGGTTGATATATAGGTGGTTATTTTAACTAGGAAGGTTGGCAGTAATTACTTAGTCAAGGCTTTAAATTTTAAAGTTTGTTATTTAAACCTGTTAAAATAATTTAAAACAACCAATAAAGCATCATTTTTTCTTGTCTTGATGTTAGGAATCAGCAGGAAAATTTGTCAGGGCTACTAAGAAACACTTTGTATACAGACAGGGTGTTCGGAAAACGTTTCAGGATGTTATTGCCCACATCAAAATAAGCAAAACAGTTCCTATAAACATGTCCTAAAATGCTTCATTAACTCGCTAACCGCCATTTTGTTTATTACATTTAATAATTTTTATTTCCGTAACGGATGGTTGGATTAAGTTTGTATTTGGTATGAACTTTCATTAAATCAATATTTATATTCAGAAAAATGATTTTCATCCAATGTGTATTTTCAAAATGGCGGTCATTTAAAATTTTCAAGGGAAAATATCTCAAAAATGGTAAAAATTAAGAAAAAATTGCAGGACACAAAAAATTAGAATTTTATTCCCTAAAAAATTATGTTTAAGTTATTAAGATCGAATAATAAATAATCTTTTCATTGCAATCTTTATAAAATTATTAAATACTAATTCACTTTTTTCATCATACTAAAGTTAATGTTTAGTTTTGTTTTATGTCGATAATTTAATGGTCAACGGATTTTAACATCAAAATTATAAGAATGTATTATGAAAATAAATTTATTGTACATACAACTATGTCTATATCAACAAAATTACTAGTATTATAACAGTCAAACGAGAATGTTAGAATCATCGCTCTAGATGTTACAATTTGAACTAATAACAGGTGACAACAATACAGTCAGCTGATTCCACGTGATCAGCTGTTAGTATAATAAAAACATTCATTGCATTGTTGGGTAGATCGCGAACAAAATGAAGGAATTTATGTAATCATTTTTACATATGTATGTTTAGCCTAGTTAGTTTTTAATTAATATTTTTAAAGTTAGTGTTTTATTATTATTAATAATTTCATTATTTTAACTATTGACAACTCTTTCTAAGGAATTGTACGTATTGCTTTTCATAATTTTACCAATGCAGAAATGGCAGATATGCACCTAATGTATGGCCTTGCTAACTATGATTGCGCTCTAGCAAGAAGACTGTAAATAGAGCGTTTTCCGAACCGAGCGATATTTTACCATTTGACTTTTTCAAGAATTCATCGACGTTTTCAGGAGACGGGGAGCTTATCCCGAAAAACTGGCGAGTCTGATCGTCCAAAGTCGGTAAGAACTCCTGAACTAGAAGAAGCCATATTAAATGACATATCAAACCACCCAAACAAAAGTACCCGAGAACTTGGTTTACTATTCAATATTAGCGATTCAACTGTTTGGGACAGCATTACATTAAAAATGCTCTAATACATTAAAAATTAAAGCTCTTGGCAGGGGAGAGGAAAGCGATTTATCAGAGACGTGGCGAGATCGGCAAGGACACGGCAAGAACAGAAGAGCGCTCCCGAACCTTCCAGCAGTGGCAACACAGCTGGGAGCACGACACCCGAGGACGATGGACTGCGCGACTTATCAAGCAGGTCCAACCATGGGTGGAACGGCGGCATGGGGAGGTGGACTACTACCTGACCCAATTTTTGACAGGTCACGGCTATTTTCGGTCGTACCTGAACCGGATGGGAAAGACCGGTTCACCGGACTGCATTTATTGCCCGGGTGTTCCCGACGATGCGGAACACACATTCTTCCGCTGTCCCCGTTGGGAAGGGCCCCGCCTGGAGGCCACACAAATATTTGGTGCATTTTCGGTGGACTCGGTCTGCCAAAAGATTTTGGAGGATGAGGGCAACTGGGATTGTTTGTCACAGTTCGTCCGGGGCATCCTCCTGGAAAAGAAAACCGATCTGGACCGCGAAGTGGCCCAGATCCCTTGATAGAGCGGCTGGATAAGGAGCGAGCCCGACGGGCGTAAGCCAAATTTAGGCCTAGCCTGACGTAATGTGATAAACAATTCCAGGTTAGATTCCTAAAGAGTAGCGGAGGTTTTTTAGTGGGTAAACCCGTTTTTTAGGGGAGCCCCACACTACAGGCTGGCCACCTGTGTGCGTAATGCATTTTTCCGCCTCTCCCTCAAAAAAAAAAAAAAAAAAAAAAAAAAAATTACATTAAAAATAAAGTATTAAATTACATTCCTAATGAGTACTGTATTGAGTAATGAAGTATTAAAGTATTACATCCCTATCATGTTAAAAAAAGTTCAAGATTTCTTGCCTCGAGACTATCAACCAAGAATCCAGTTTTGCCAATGGTTCATTAAAAAATGTTGGAATATCAACTTAAAAAAAGTTTTTATCGATGAAGGTGAATTCACTAGAACAATTATAGTAAATCATCACAACACACATATTTGGTCAATAGGAAATCCCTATGCAATCACACAGGTCCGCCATCAATACCAATTTTCATTAAATGTTTGGGCTGGTATAATTCGTGACAACTTGTTTGTTAGTTTTTTACCAACAAGCTTAACGGTAAAGCATATTTACAATTAATGTTAAAAGAACTACCTCTTTTAATAGAAGATTGGCCACTGGACATTCCACCTCGTTTTAGTTTGGACGTACGACACTATTTGAATGAAATATTTGGAAATGAGTTGATCGGCCGAGGAGTTCAACACCCATGGGACATTGTTATAATTTTACCAATGCAGAAATGGCAGATATGCACATAATGCCTTGCTAACTGTGACAGCGCTCTAGCTAGAAGACTGTATATGAGGCGTATTCCGAGCCGATAGATACCTTGCAATTGGACATCTTCAGCTTGTTAGGTTCCTTGACCTCAATCCGTTAGATTTTTTCTAATGGACATTTTCTAACGGACATTTTCTAACGGAGATTTTTCTTGTAGGGACATCTTAAGTCTCTTGTTTATAGAACTCCTGTGGATTCTGTTGAAGAGTTGCGAGAAAAGATTCGAAACGGAATAGCTACCATCCAGTAGACACCTGGGATTTTTGAAAGAGTCCGCACCTCTATGAGAGTCTTGATGCCTGTGTTTTCAATGAAAAAAAAATCCGCCACAACTTTAAACAATTTTTATAGATCAATAAAAAAACTGCTTATTCCACCACGATATACAAAATGTTATTTGTTAAGTACCATAACATTGATCTACAGAGATTTACAGTTAATACCATAAGAGATTTACAGCTGATCTTATAACAGTAAACATTTATCTGATTCATCTCTATAAAATTTAATAGTTTTAAGAAAATATTTTACTATTCTTTATTCAAAAGTGAATTTTATTACTTCTTTAACTACCGAATAATCATGTAAGTTTGAATTTTACTTATTTAAACTCATATAATTGAAATATTTGGAAAAGAATTTTCATCTAACCTCAACCATAGTTTGTTTTCAAAACAATTTCAAAATGGTAAACAAACATTTATTTTTATCCTACATCAAAATTTAAATTTTCATGAAACTGGTTATTTTCATCAACTGTGACACACAAAAAATGATTCAAAACCCATCCCACAAGTACGAACTGCTCTTTAAATCTGTTTTTTACAACTTAGAAGCAAAAGAAACGGGTATTTACAATTATGTAAAACATAGATTCTTTGGTAGAACCCATCATAATATTAAATAAAAAATTTAAAATAGACCAGTTGGAGACCTCTCCTCCTTATTGATCTCTTTAATTATGTTAGCAGAAGATGTTGAATTAAAAACAGGGCCCCAAAATACAAGCTTACAAACACCTAGGTTTGAGAGTGAAGGAGAAAACTGTCCTCACTGCAATAAAAGGGTTAAAAGATTAGTATCACACCTCAGAGGATCGCACAGAAATCTTATAAATGAAAACTATGTAAATAAATCAAATAATGATATTTTAGTTGAAACAAAATCACCTGGTATCCAAACTATTGAAAAATAAAAAAATAATGGCGACCCTACAAAAATAGAGTTCTCAAAGCTAAAAAATGAAACACCTCTAAATAAATTATTAGAGAAAAACAAGAAACTAGAGAAAGAAATTACTGAAATGAGAACTCTTTTACACTGTGTCAATAACAAAAACAATATCCTGGGAAATGAGTTAATACAACTAAAATCTGAAAACCAGAAACTAAAGAAGAATTTTAATTCATATAGACCTACTAGATTAAACAATAAAGACAATATCACTGACAAATGGGTTGATGACCGGATTTTAGAAGCGTACTTTGACTCAATGTTACAAAATATTGAGCAATATACTGATGACATAATAATTATGGATCCCTCAGTAGTATACCAAATCAAACATGGTGAGCCCCAGGATATTGACATATTATTAGACAATTTGTCATTTTATGATAAAAAATATGCATTTTTAAGTATAAATAACAGTGATGAACCTGAAGATATTAACAATGGAACTCATTGGAGCCTTTTAATTTGTGAACCACAGGACAAAAAGGCCTACTATTTAGATACTGTTTCAAATACTAATTTGAAATCTGCCCAAAAAGTTGCCGAGAAACTTATTATTAATGTAGGAAATATCGCCATATGGCATTAATGTTATAGTTAACACTCGTCTTGTATTATATGACATCCTAAACAACAGAAAAATTAAGGAATCATATGATATTGAGTTGTCGTCATATATTCCCAAACCAAGTCAAAATAACATTATTAAGTCTAGTGAAATTAATGTAGTAGAATCTGTAAACAAAGGTTTTACACAAGAACTAGATGGAAATAAAGTATCGATGTCCAAAATGAATGATGTAGAGTGGAAATTTTCGGTGGTAGTCATGGTCGTAAATTAAGAGATCTTCTCGATGAAAAAATGACATCAAACAATCAAATTAAAAGTTTTATTAAACCTAGTGCAAAACTTTTAGACATAAATCAAAGTTATAAATCAACAGCAAAGTTTCTTAAAAAATCTGATTTTATGGTATTAATAGGAGGCACTAATGATATTGAGAAGAATACAAATGATAAAGAGATATATGAAGAATTAACTAAAACTATAGAAAACACGAAAACACAAATATTATCATTTCTGCTATACCTTTCAGATTTGATCAACCACATCTAAATAAAAAAATACGACATATTAATTCAAAAATTAGGAATATAGTAAGCTGCTATGAACATGCACAATTTCTACCTCTTACGGGCATGAGTAGAAAATACTATACCCGACATGGTCTACATTTTAATGTAGAAGGTAAAGTATTATTCACACAATTACTTAAAAGTATAATATTTAAAAATACAACCTGTTTTGATGTTAATGTTTTTACTTTGTCGTCAAGAAGAGATATTTTTTAGACAAAGCGCCGAAGTGGAGAAAATCCCTTTAGCTAAAGTAAATCATTGTTTTTCAAATAATAATTGCTATCTTAATGAATTAAATAAATATAATTGTGGGATAAATTTTCTTTTTTGGAATGTACAGGGCATTACAAAAAAGTTGATCTATTAAATGTAATTTCAGATGAAAATAACATTAATATAATATGCATAGTAGAGCATTGGATACTATCAGATGAAATAAACCACTTAAGTATTTCAGGGGACAAGAACTCTTCAAACTTTGGTAGATCGAAAGAATTCATGGTGGTACTGCAATATTCTTAAAAGATTGTATACAGTATAAGCAAATGGAAGAAATACATAAAATGTCTGAGGAGATTATATGAAATGTCTGCAATTATACTGACTGATCAAAAAAATATTAATTCGCTTGTACAGGCCATATACCAAAGAAAAAGAAAAACTTTCAACAAGTTTTTAAAAATTTTATGAAGTATTAATAATTGTATCAAGAATGAAGTATGAACTTATCATTGCGAGAGATTTTAATATCAATATGAACCCTAAAGATGAAGATCAAATTGAATTAAATAATATATTATATAGTTTTGCACTTAAAAGAACCATTTTTGAAATAACAAGACCGGGGAAAACAAAAGAAGGATCACGTATTGATAATTTTTTTACAACATTAGATAAAAACCTATGCCAAACCAAAATAATACATCCCATACTATCTGATCATGTTATAATCCTACTTAAAGTTTCTTTAGAACCACAATCAAGAAATTCTGAAAAATGCCCAGTTTCAAAGAAGCTTTATCGTTTATGCTCCTTATATAATACAATACAGTTCATAAATAACTTAAAACTTATTAACTGGGTGGAAATTTACAGACAAAGTAACTTAGATGACAGCTTTGAATGTTTTCACAATTTCTTTATGAGTGCTCTAGACGCTGTAATGCCGTTACAATGGGATATAAATCAGAAAAACAGGTCTATTTGTAATAAATGGTATTCTAAAGAATTAAAAAATATGAAAAGCAACTGTCTTGAATTATATAATTTATCCAAAGAAACTAGAAACGATAGTATAAAACAACTATATAACAGAGCTAAAAGTAATTACAAAGCCAAAATTAAAGAATCCAAGATACAATACAATACAAATTATATTGAAAACAGTACCAACAAAATTAAAGCTATATGGACAGTAGTAAATACTCTGAGAGGAAAGAACTCAACTTACAGAAGTATTCCGAAACATCTTTCACCTGATGGATTTAATGATTTTTTCTGCAATCATATTATTAAGTTAATAAATGACTCAAAACCAGGTAAAGTAAATTTCAAGACATTTTTAGAGAAAATTGATAAGAGTCCAACTTTATTTTACTTTGAACACTTTACTGTTGAAGAAGTACACGAAACTATTTTAAAAATTAAGAACAGCAAGTGCTTAGATATATTTGCTGTAAATAGTATCATATTAAAATCAGCATCATATCACATATGTGAAGTTTTGGCTTGTCTTTTTAATAAATGCATAGACAATTGCTACTATCCAAATATACTAAAAAAAGTTAAAGTCATTCCAATCTACAAGAAAGGCGAGAAGATCTATGGAAATTACAGACCTATATCAATTGTACCTACAATATCAAAAGTATTTGAAACATTATTGCACAAACAAATATCAAATTATTTTGAAACAAATAGATTATTTTCAGATAGACAGTTTGGTTTTAGACGAAATAAAAGTACAATTGAAGCTGTCACATCACTCATAACTGAAAGTTTATTTGACATAGAACAAAATAAATTGATATGTTTAAGATCATATGACTTTTCAAAAGCGTTTGACACAGTATCACATGACATCCTTTTAGAGAAAATTTCTTATTATGGATTTAAAAATCAACCTTTACAACTTATTAAATCATACTTACTAGATCGAGACCAGTAAGTTTATGTGAATGAAACCTACTCCGGAAGTAAAATTATTAATACTGGTGTACCACAAGGCTCTCCTCTTGGACCCGTGATGTTCAATATATACATCAATGACTTGTCAAACATTAATTCAGGACCAAACATTCAAAATTTTCTGTTCGCAGATGATCTAGCAATAAAATTTAGTTGTAATAATCGTGAAGAATTGTAGGTACTTCTATTACAAACAACAAAAAATATTACTAACTGGTGCTGTGCAAACAAATTATCCCTGAACAAGGACAAAATTCAAGATATAATGTTTAAATCTAATTCAGGAGGAGACTATAAAGTCAATCAAAATTCAAAAATACGTTTTTTGGGCATTTTACTTAATGAAAAACTCAATTGGCACGACCACATTAATATGACATCTAGTAAAATATCTAAAGGATTATACACTTTAAAAAGTCTTTCTGGAAATGTAAAATTTGAAATTCTTAAAACTGTTTACTATGCAAACACTCACAGTCATCTAAGCTATGGCACTTTAATATGGGGTGGAGAAAAATATTCAAAAAAAAATATTTACATTACAGAAAAGAGCCATCAGAATAATGTGCAAATTAAAATCAAGAACATCCTGCAAAAATTTTTTTATTGAACATGAAATACTCACTCTACCATCAATATATTTATATCAATTGGCAATACATGCAAAGAAAAATTTATATCAGTATAAGAAAAATTTTTATGTACACGTACACAATACAAGAAATAAGGAAAAATTAAGAACAGAATTTGTAAAATATACCCATACAAAGAAGAACTTACATGAAATGTCAAAACAAGTATTCAACCAATTAGATAACAAGATGAAAGAATTACCTTTACCAACATTTAAAAAGAAACTTAAAATTATGTTAATATTGAACTGTATTTACAAAATTGAAGATTTTTTCATAAATTATAATAATATTAAGTAGGCCTAGTAACAATAATGCATAAATTGTATGATACATCCTTGGATGTCAAATAAAGTTATATTATTATTAATTACTGTAAATGTGAACGGCTGATCGCCTGGAATCAGCTGACTGTATTGTTGTCACCTGTTATTAGTTCCAATCGTACCTTCTAGAGCAATGATTCTAACATTGTTGTTTGACTACTAAAATAATAGTAATTTTGTTGATAGAGACATTGTTTTATGTACAGTAAATTTATTTTCATAAAAAATTCTTATAATTTTGATGTAAAAATAAGTTGATTATATCTTCAACATAAAACAAAAGAAAACATAACTTTGGAATGATGACCTGTGAATTAGTATTCAATTATTTTATAACAATTGCAATAATCATCCGATCTTAATTATTTTGTACATCAGTTTTTATAGAAAAAATGTTTACATTTTTTGGTGTCACGCAATTTTTTCTTAATATTTACCATTTTTGAGATATTTGTCCATGAAATTTTTTATTTTTTATGGTCGTCATTTTGAAAATACACATTAGATAAAATTATTTTTTTTTCTGAAAATGAACATTGTTATGATAAAGGTTCATACCAAATATGAACTTAATCCAACAATACGTTACGGAAATAAAAATTATTAAGTGTAGAAAACAAAATGGTGGCTAGCGGGTTAACGAAGCATTTTAGGACATGTTTAGAGGAACTTTTTTGCTTATTTTGATGTAGGAAATAACCTCCTGAAATCCTGAAACGTTTTCCGGAACAATCTGTGTATATATTGCAGTAAGAAAACTTGTTTTCATACAAATTCAAATATTGATTTCCGGTAAACCAAATAGTAGATAGTCTTAAATTATGTGTTGTATTAAAATTATATACTTATAAATCAGGTATGAGTTCCATGAATCAATTATTGATCTCAAAGAAAGCAGTTTTTAAAACAATAAATGCAAACAACAACAAAAATAACGTCCGAAACAGGATAGCATCGCTTTATATTTTTTTTTATTTTTGTGACAGGCTTTTATATTGGCTTTTTATTGGTGAAGAAGGCTGGAATTTTTTGAAAAATTCGCAAATTTAACTTGGATGTAAAATTAAAAATAAAAATACATCAACTGGGGATAAAAGTAATGAAACTTTATCGTAAACATATCATTTGTGAATCTAAATTAACTAATTAATGATTTCCTCCAAGAAGACGTATATAGGCCTCGCCGGTCACTGCTGTGCAGCCATATTGCATCGCTTCAATGTCAGGCGTTCTGCTAGTTCATTTATATTTAGTTTATCGTCGAAAACACGCAGATTGATATAATTTTTTTTCTCAGCCTTTATGTTAAAAGTGAAAAGGTTCTATGTAAATGTCAAGTTTTTATATTTACCATTTTTTTTGTGAAGGTACAATTTGGATATGATTAAAAAATTTACATTGGAATCACCAATTTGGAATCACCTAATACTGTAGATTTCCAATTTTTAAATAGAAATAACAGTATCTCTTAAGGTGTGCGATTGTAGAGTATGTGGTTTGACATCTGTTTGCGACGGATGAACAAGATCCGCAGATCAAGGTTGCAGTCAAGTATTACGTCCTGAAATTTGAAAGATTTCAATTAATTAGTATGGTTGTGTCTTCTATGGCTGTGTCAAGTGGGTAAATCAAAGCTTTGTTGCGTTTCGACGTAGATAAAAGTTGTTTTGTCCGGGTTTAGTTATTGTAGACCCCGGTTTAGTGGTAGGTTTTGGTCTGAAAAGTACTGTGCAATTGGTTGAATTCGATGTTGGATTGGTCGCTGTGTCTAGTGATTAAATATCGTCATCGTAAATGATGAGAATGTCGCAAGGATGGTGGAAGTGGATTTCGTTAACATAGATAAAAAAGAGTAGGATCGAGCCTTGCGGAACATCCGTAAGTTCACCTGTTTTAATTCAGATAGAAAACGAAGTTTTTGTCGATGGACAATGTAAAAGTCAATTTCGGTGATTTGAGCACTTTCAGTCTCTAAGAACTCTATCTAGTTCAGGGCACCACCGGGATCGGACATCCCCAGGGCCGCCGACTTCTCCGCCAGAACGGTCGGATTGACGCAGTCAAATACTCGCTGTCCATAGTGTCGAGACAGTTTTCAATGAACTGGATCAGGACTTACTTGGATGAAAACTTACTTGGTAAACTTCGTGCGTCTGAATCCGAATTGCCAAGCAAAGAAAAGAAATTTTGATTCAACAAAATCTGCCTTTTTGATTGGAGACTTATTTCTCAAATACTTTCTTACTGCAGGCAACAAAGCTATTGGGCGATAATTAGAAACCAAGTTATCAAAGCCTTTCTTGGAAAAAAAATTTTTTTTGACGGATTTGATCCATTGATTACACGAGACGAAGGATAAGCTATTTCAAAGAGGCAGAATTTAAGGATTTTTATTGACATGCCATCTATTCTGTATGAAGTTTTGTTTTTGAACTTGGATAGAATATCTAGAACGGATAAAGAGTTGTAGGGTTTGAAATTGAGTTGAAAGGCAGAGAAACACTACTATAATGAATCCTTAAAATTGCACTAATCCAGAAACGTTAGTAAATTTTTTAGTTTTCAGAACAAAGAGATTCAAAATTTAAAAATCAATGTTTCCATGAATTAATTTGCCGATTCCTCAGTTGAGGGAGAATCGTAGACACTTTACCAGTTCTCAAGTTGAAGTCTTGCTTTGAGTTCGATCAGGTTTTTAAGAGCAGTTGATCTATAAAAGTTCGATCTGCAACTGCATGTGTGGCCGGGGGTTTCCACGAGAGAAGTTCGGATAGGACATATTCAATATCTAAACACTATGTTCAGAAACACAAGGTCCCACAATAGTGACATCTGTAAAAGAAAAAATCAGCAAGAATTGTCATTACAATTCGAAGTCTCTAAAATTATGGTTGGTTCGTTTATAGACATTTCCTGGTCTAGACTGATGAACAGATTTGTTATTTGTATTGTACCACTATTGTATCCTACGGCAATAAAGAACATAAAAAGATAAAAAAGATCATCAACATAAGAACAAATGCTGTAGCAAAGTTTAAAGGCTACAGTAACTTGATATTAAATTTCTTGTAAACGTCGGTCAGAAAATCCACTAGATCACACCGTAGACTTTTTTTCCACTGTCAACACTTATTTAAAATCAGCTGGTATTTGAAGTTAATCTAATTTTAGCTTCTAAAATCTAAATAAATAATCTTATACTCTAAAACAAGCTCCGTTTGTGCGAGCAAAGTTTTTTTTTCGCTCTAAGGATTTTTATTTTTTTATTGAATATGGGGGTTTTGGCCACTAGAAATCGATTGGAGCTGGTCCCATAGCTGGGAAATAGTAGTTTTCATCACTAGGATCAAAAGTGGGTCTTTTTGGTGCGCAACCGTGTTTTTAAAAACGATTAAGCATCAAAAAGACACTTTTGCTCCGAGTGATGAACAACGTTTTTATCATAATGCGAAATTAGACTTTTGATCGTTAAAAATATTAACTGTAAAGTTGTATTTTGGAGGTTATATTTACAAAGTAAGTAATATGCAGTGTTTAAATTTCTGTTATTTACAAACAATGCTTCTCATAACGTTTGAATTTCAAAATTCTGCTCCTCAACATCAATAAATCAATAATAATATAATTAGCAAAACAGCTGACTTTACAGTCCTAGGACCTAAAAAATTCTCCAGATGATTTTTCAGTCCTAGGACAAAAAAGAAACGCTTTTGGTACTATTGAGAGGACAAAAAAAAGGCTGATTTCGTGCAGGATGATAAAAAATCTGGTTTTCGCGCTAGGGCACTTCAAAGTTTCCATGTGATCGTTATGGAGATTTTATTAATTGAACAAAAATCAGCTGATAACTGAGAATATAAACCAATGTGTTACATCTTTAACCTGTAGTTTAAGAAAATTATACCAAAGTGCAGCACCCTTTTTCTTGGCGAGTGAGGGAAGCGAACGAGCTCATATTTAAAATGGAAGAAGGCGAGTGAGCGGAGCGAACGAGCTTTTTGTGAGAACGAAAGTAATAACTTTACCGAGCTTAAGCTCGGTCCCCCTGTTACTATAATTAAAAGAAACAGAGTTAAAACATAACAAGCTCCATTCTATAATAACTAAACCCGTTATAAATCCCTGACTCAATAATTATATCCTTTGAATAAAATCCTTGAATTATATCTTTGAATAAAGAAAGAGAAGTTCTTCATTTTCAAAATGTTTTGATAAAATGCACTCAAAGGTAATGTGTTGTACAGTTCCTTCAGCTTGATTAGTGCACAAATAGAATCAAATTTATGGTGTTGGTACACTATTTACGTTTGTTCGTTGTACGCATGATCAAACGGTAGGCGAAAAATGGGATTTGAATCCATAAAATCAAATAACAAACCAAGGCAAGGGATAAACAATTTTTAATCATATTTATTTACATTAGCCATGTAAATAGGAAAAACAGGACTTAGAACGCACTACTGAGGTAAACTTCCATATAGACATAGTTTAATAAATACCTGTTGTGTATGCAAAGAATCTGTTTAATTCTTTACCCAGAACTATGCATAACTGATTTTACCAATGATATTGTCGTGATATAAAGACTCAGGATTAAAACTGCACCATTTAAAAAATGTTTAGTACTGCACAAGTGGTCAAGTGCATAAGTTAAAAGTATTACATCTGTTATGACAACATAACATTGTTCAGTCCATAAAAAGTAAGAACATTATTTAATTACTAGAGATCGTCCACTGGTCGAAATTCGACCAAAATTCAGTTGATCTTTTGCCAATTAGTTTTAGAACGGTTCATAAATGAAACATCTGTTCTTCCTGATTTTCTAGCATTTGTTATTACAACAGCTGTCTAATGATTCAATCAATTATCCTTCTCCCATAACATTAACATTGAAACTTGGAAAGCCTGTAGGGCGTAGCCCTGGGGACCGAGGGGAATTATAATGCGATTCTGCTCATCTACAGCACAACACCTTTCTAACGGTATGCGCGGATTTCTCCTACGATGTGCACAAGCTGAGAAAAAAGGAGGAAACGAAACATGCTTGCGTATTAATATATAGATTGTGCAATGTATTGCATATTTTAGTAGCTAGAAATGGTTTCCTGGAATATACTAAAGATTTGATAAAATACAAACAGATATTTATAGAGCTCTGAGTTTCTATTTCATTATAAAGTACACATAGTGGTTTGCTCACATTACATTACCCAACATCAAAGGCCTTATCGCTAAGCATTAGCGTTTAGTCAGAATCCTGGCTTGTAATTTTATCCACGGCAGAACAAACTCTATTTAATGTATAAGTTAGGGATTAACGAGACGATCACAATCGTAACATAATTGTCCGTCCGCCGCTCAGCAAGGGACTGCTAAACTGTCACTTCCACGCTCAAAACGTAATTGGATTTCTGAAAACTTGAAAATTTTACAAGTCATAAGCAGTTGAATTTATTGCAAGAAAACTCTCCGCCGTGAAGGCAGTTTTAACTGAGATTTGTCTCTTTTAATGAGACGCTTGTTTTAATCTTGGTTTTAATGATTTAATATCTTTTGTTTGGTCGGTGTTTATAAGATTTTTTAAAGGTTTAGAGAAAAAAATTGTTGCCTTAATTTAATATAAAACAAAACGAAGAGCCAATTTGGAGTTTCTCGTAGTTTATTTACAGCCCGTTAATTCCCGTTAAATACCTCGGGTGCCTTTGTTGTGTATGCAGTACTACATGTAAGTTTAGCAACCATTGTGATTTACGTTGTGATTTGTTAGTTAGTTATTTTAACACTAAGACATTCAGTTACAAACCGAGAGGCCTTCCTTTTAAAAATAAAAGTTGTTAATGAAAGTAAATTAAACCTTAACAGTTGTTTAATTTTCGTACTTTTCTTTACTCATATCAATACAGCAACCCATTAGCCCTGTTTTATTTTGTACTATGAAATAAAGTAAGGGGTTATGTTACATATATGTAAAATTTCATATTTGTTTCTTCTCGTTTTGATTTGTTTTTATTATAATACTTGTTCGTGTTAATTAAAATATACAATATATATATATATATATATATATATATATATATATATATATATATATATTGCTTAGTGATGCTTTACTGGCAAATTTTCGGTGGTATAACCTGTGGGTAATCGACACAAGACCGCCCAGCCACGGCCGGCCTGGCCGCAACAAACGTTATTATTGGGGGTTAATTTGTATCAAAAGTGGTGGCGGAAGAAGACTTGTCTATAAGAGTGAAAATTGAATATCCATGTACAATAAAACTAAAATCCTGCATTTAATGCGTGAAACCAATTTTAAATCCTGGTCTCCAGGTATTGTATGCGTGGGTTCGTGGAGCGGGCGCTAATAGTGAGAGCGAGGTTTAGACCCTGGGGAAATATATGAATCATAAAGCAAGACTGAGCCGCTCAGCCTCGGATACATATTGTGATCCAATTTCGCGGGCTCGCTATTGGGTTATACCCGGCTGTCGGTTTATGTCGTACAAGCATCGCTTTCATGCAACACTTCAATTCTTTATCGCTTCGAAATATGGATTAAAATTACTTTTGCACTAAGTGTCCACCGTAAAACCGGAAATGTTTTGGCAACGATTAGATTTTAATGATTCTCCGACTCTAGTCCATCCTGTAAAATAGTTATACAGAAGTGTACAGTTTATTTAATTGTCATCGGTAAATATATTTATTAGTAATTATCCAAGATTATATTAATTATTATTAATTGATAGAACTGATACCTTAAAAATGGCCTTGGATTTATACGTCTTTATTGGTTAAAAACGACCAAATCTCACATATTAGAAAGTGTTGGGTCGATTAGAAATCCGTTAGCTCCCAAATGACCTCCACTGGATGCTATTAAGAGGAGGGCATGGGTGCCCCATAACAGTTGACCAAACGGACTGTTTCACAATTTCAGTTAATGTCGAGAGCACACGTGACCTGCTCACTTATCCACGACGGCACGGCGGTCAGGCAAGTGCCCCGTTACAGTTAACACTGCATGAGTGTTTTACAATCTTTGGTTATACGCTGATCCTTTACTGCCAAGCCTTTAGGGTTCCACGGAGTATTATTCTCATTCAGTTTAACATCTAAAGGATGCAGATTCAGAAAACTTTCGTATATTCAGCATTTAAGTAAAATGTTGAAAAGTTTCTCTGATAAATGTATCTTAATTTCAAGCACCTATTTTCTGTAGGTATTCATTGAAATTTACCGGGTGAGGAGATGATCAGCTGTGTGGTTTTAGAACTCGCCTTTGAAACCTAAGATTGCCGTATCGACCCAGAGAAAAGTATGTTAGTGAGTAAGTGTGTGCAGCTCTCTTTGGTCTAGATTAGGGTGTGTGGATGTGCATGGGCACTAAAGCAAGTGTCGTAAGTGGGAATGAGGCAAAGTATGTAGCTTTTTTTAAGTTTCCAAACTTTACCAAACCGCCATTAGTTGATGGGCTATTAATTAATGACCCAGTGTAAAGAACCAGCTGCTTTTGGACAGTAATTAAGATGCACATGGCATCATAAGATCACACCCATTCTACGGTTATCCTTAATTCCTATTGGCCTTTAAAAAAGTGACTAAGTGATGAATTGGTAAAGTAGGCTAACAAGTTGAAAACTGGTAAAATAGTAGTTTTCATCACTAGGACGGAAGGTGGCTGTTTTCTGTGGGAAACGCGATTAAGCACAAAAAAGCACTTTCCATCCGAGTGATGAAGTTTGGTGATGAAGTTGGTGATGAGTTTTTCATCATACTGCAAAAATATACAAATATGGTAACTAAAAAAAAAAAAAAAATAACAAAAATAAATAACAAAAATTTTAATATATTTTGTTATTAAATTTTTAATTTCAATAGTTGACTTCCATCTTAATTTCAATATTATATAAAAACAGTTGATATTAAAGTCAAATGAATGGAATGTCAAAATATTGCATTTTAAATGTAGTCTGCAAGCCGTTTTTGTTCACAATGTCCTTATTTGTTTTGGTTATACGGAGATTTTTGTTTAAGACAAACACAACTTTTGAGGTTAGCGCACGGAAAAATTAACATATGTTTTATGGGCCTATTTTTAAAAGGCTACGGCAAACGCCAACTTTGTGCACTAATAACAGACCAGGAAACGGCTGTTATGCGTGCAGTATGATGAAAAATTACAATTAGAACGCCTGTAGTATAGTAAATAGTACAGCACATTACTTTTTTTTAAATATGTATTAACTATATCTCTCAAGATAAATGGCACTATTGTTCTCAGTTTTCATATCTGTATACAAAGGATGAACAACGAGTTCCACCGACGGGAAGGAAGTGGCAGAACAAGGCATGGCAGTAATTAGGTGGGACATTAATTGTTGTGTGTGGAAGCGCAATACATCTGGTGGCACAATGGCAACAATGGGACCGGCGAATTGTACATTTGTGTGGATTTTGAGGGCGCGGATGGCTTGCTTAGGCAATAATCATTATTTTATTATTCTAAATCTCTGAGAAGAAATCCTATTGTAATGGTTCACATTTCCTAGTTAACGTTATTAACTAGAATGAATGCACGTCTAAAAATTTGATGAAAACCACAATAATATCAAGAATAACCCAAAAAAATTATAAATTTATATTGACAAAATAATTTTATACTAATTTTTAAAGAACATTTTTAAAAGGGCTCCATACTATGAATAAGTATAATTATAAGGCTTTAATTTTATTTGCTTCTGGCCAATATTTCATTAAGAGTAGTAAGGATCGGGACCGGGTAGCTGTAAATTAATATTTTCGTTGTCTTATTTCTCTGCGGTACTAAGTTAGTAGGACATAAGGCACTTTTAAAACAGAAATGTATTTAAAATGTTAACGAGTATACTCACAAACACGATTCATGTCACATTTCGTAAAAATATATGTACTCACATTTTTATGTTGAATAACGTGAAATAATAACAGGTTATAATACCTTTACGTCTTCAATCCAAAACATTTGTCTTCAGATGACTAGTTTCGGGATGTACGTCCCACTTTCAAATCTTGCGTCAAAAGTTAAAAAAACACTGTCAGTTTTCGTCAAATTTAAAAAAACACATTACACTTACTACACACAACACGGACATAACGAACATACAAAATAAAAAATAAAAACATTTAATCGCGATTCACGTGTGGCCGGCCAACGACAAGTTCAGACTCATACTTTTACTTTTATTGATCATTCAAAAAGTAATAAAATTTTATGAGTCTGAACTTGTCGTTGGCCGGCCACACGTGAATCGCGATTAAATGTTTTTATTTTGTATGTTCGTTATGTCCGTGTTGTGTGTAGTAAGTGTAATGTGTTTTTTAAATTTGACGAAAACTGGCAGTGTTTTTTAACTTTTGACGCAAGATTTGAAAATGGGTCGTACGTCTCGAAACTAGTCATCTGAAGACAAATGTTTTGGATTAAAGACGTAAAGGTATTGTAACCTATTATTATTTATTGTCATCATCAATCCAGGGGGCAAACATGAATTGAATAACGTATGTTTTGCCAGAACACCGCTCCCCTTATGCATGGTGACACATCGGGGCAGAGAAGGGGCTAATCGGTGTTGGCATATGCGGGCTCGCCTCCGAAGTCACCAACTTGACTGCGGCGCGGAGAGATCTTGTAAACTATCAACAAACACACAGCTTCACTTTTGCTTTAAATATGTTACCGACTTTGGACGACCAGCAGCGCCAATTTTTCGGGATGTAAAGCTTTCCGTCTCCGAAAGGCGTTGATTAATTCTTGAAATGGCAAGGTATACCTCGGTTGGGAAAACGCTCCATATACAGTCTTCTTGCTAGAGCGCTATTACAGTTAGCAAGGCCATACATTAGGTGCATATCTGCCATTTCTGCATTGGTAAAATTATGAAAAGCACTACGTACCATTCCTTGGAAAAATTGTCAATAGTTAAAATAATAAAAGTAATAATAATAATAATACACAAACTTTAAAAAATATTAATAATAAAAAACTAACTAGGCTTAACATAAATATGTAAAATAATAACATAGATCCCTTCATTTTGTTCACGATCTATCCAACAATTCCAGGAATGTTTTTATAATACTAACAGCTGATCACGTGGAATCAGCTGACTGTATTGTTGTCACCTGTTATTAGTTCAAATTGTAACCTCTAAAGCAATGATTCTAACATTATTGTTGTTTGACTGTTAAAATACTAATAAATTTGTTGATAGAGACATTGTTGTATGTATGGTAAATTTATTTTAAACATTCTTATAATTTTGAAGTAAAAGTCCGTTAATCAATTAATGATCAACATAAAAAAACCTTAACTTTAGTATGATGAAATAAGTGAATTAGAATTTAATAATATTATAAAAATTGCAATGAAAAGATTATTAATCATTCGATCTTAATTAGTTATACATAATTTTTTAGGAATTAAAATTTTACATTTTTTGGTGACTTACAATTGTTCCCTGACATTTATTGTTTTCGATATATTTGCCCTCGAAAATTTTCAATGGCCGCCATTTTGGACACATTGGATTAAAGTATTTTTTCTGAATATTAACACTGTTTTTATAAAGATTCCTACCAAATATGAACTTAACCCAACCATTCGTTGCGGAAATAAAAATTATTAAGTTTAATAAACAAAATGGCGTCTAGCGGGTTAACGAAGCATTTTAGTACATGTTTATAGGAACTCTTTTGCTTATTTTAATGTGGGCAATAACATGATGAAACGTTTTTTTCCGAACGACCTGTATACAGGGCGTTTCTTCGTAGCCCTAACAAACTTTACCAGCTGATTAATAACATCAAGACAAGAAGAAATGTCATATGAACATAGGTCCGGAAATCATTTAATTTTTAGTTAGAGCTATAAATTGAATTTTTTTCATATTTAAGTGCACTTATTGGACATATTGGCCTCTAGGTAGAAAATAACCAAGATATTTTGGTCAAATGTTCACAGATAGATAGATTATGAAATTTCAAAGCAGTTTCAATTCATTTTGTGTTAAAATTTTGAATGGAGTTGAGATAAAAGGCTCAAAAGTGAGGATGTTAAGTGCAAGGCACTAGGTATATTATTTTCAATTTCAATAACTGTCTTGATAATTTGTAGTGCTAATCTTCATCAGGAGGTTTCTACCCAATTATAATAAAAAATATATCTTTATTTTCTAAATACATTCTATAATAAAGATAATTAATAGTTAATTAACAACAAAACCAGGCTGATCTCCAAAATAAAATCTATATATTTTTTTTTAACGCTTATGAATTAATTATCATTATTATTGGAACTCTTCACACAATTCTCAACCGATTTTCAATTTTTAAAGCAATACAAACAATAAAAATAAAATCCTTTGGTCCTGAGATAAACAAAATCAGAATAAGAGTAATTTTATTTACTATATTTATATTAAAAATATCTCATCATGAAATATCAGAAGAAAGTAATAAAGAAGCAAAGACAAAAATATAATAATTACTTCAATTGAAAGCACCAAGGGAGCTAATTTAATCTTAAATTTCACTGATTATAATAAATTAATAAATATAATAATAAAGATAATAATAATAAAGATATAATGAAGATAATGGGCTCTACATAATTAATATGGCTATACTGTTGTTCTTCGATGTTTCGTCCATTATAATCTTAACTTTAATCCTCCATAGCTGAGTTAATTAAATGGGGATGTTTAATGCTATAGCTACAAATGAGTAATTTGTCAAATTAAAAATAAAACACACAAGTATAGTAAAAAATATATCAGGTAGTATAACATAAATTGTATCAGCCTATCCATTAAAAAAAATTATTCAAATAATATAATTTAATCTAACTTACAGTTTATTTACACACTCAACGTATTGAACTGTGGTCAATACTTTTCCAAACCGTTCAAAAATAAAAAATATCATTTTTGAACAGAGTAATTTTATCAATCGATATAGATTTACTTTCGCGTGATAATCCGGGAAGTCACTGGCTGGTAAAGGTTTATGATGGCCATGCAGGTTAAATTACCTCTTAAGATACAGTAATATACTCTGACCAAAGAAGTATGTTTGATTTTCCTTGGACATTCTATAAAAATGGTTTAAGACAATAGAAATAAAATTTTGTGGTCTATAGATAAAAAATAAATAAATAAAGAATCAGTACTCTTTTATTTACTGTAACTAAACTCTAAATACCTGTTCACCAAAATACGAGAACAATAAAAAAAAGTGTAATGTCTTCTTTTGATAAGAGCATTACAGTATATTGAAAGGTATGTGTCCGCTTCCTACATATGACAAACTTTAATCCCTCTCGAATATCGAGGGTTTTGGAAATGAATTAATTCTAAATGAAAAAATTTCCTTTATAAATCATCTTCTGCCTATTATTACTTAGAAATTAAGGTAATATGTAATTTTCTTCGAATTAGTTTTTACACATGACAGTACATTTTAAGAGAAAACTTAAAACTTAGGGAAATTTAATAATTCATATCCGACATTGGAAAAATATATTAGGTTTACATTTTAGATGATTTTTTGTGAATAAACTAAATAATTAAACCTTGGATAGTTATGATAGGAAAAGGTGTATATTTAAATTGCTTACGACGAATTCTCAAAGGGAGGTAAGTTAAAAATAACTAATATATTTATATCCCTATTGCCAATTATATATTTTTTAATTTAATACTAGTTGAACATTAATACTATTTAAAAGCTCCATTGGTTGAAGTTGGTCAACTCAAGTTGGTTTTAATACTAAAGAACCATTATTTTTGTACATAAGGGCCCTTTAAAATAGTCGTAAATCTCATGAACTGTTGATTCTCGTTTTCAGTTTGAACTCTACCAGGATTATTCAGGCCGATAGTGTCGGTAGCCTAATTCCTCTTACTTTGTGGTTCGGGTAGAAAAATCTGCAACGGAGTTGAGTTTGTTCGTTTTCTCAACTCATTTTGCTAATTGTGGTAATATATTTTAAATTTCAAACCCCACCAGCATAGAATGTAGGTGCTGTAAGTGTTACGCATAACTAAACAAGTAAAAAAAACCTATATTTAAAGATGGGTGTCGAACATTTATTACTATGATGCGCTCAAACATTTATTCAGAGGTTTGATTTGATCAGAGTCCTTTTTAGATAGAAAATTATACAATTACCATGCTTTGGGTAAAATGATTGAGTTTAACTATTATAAATACATCACACATCATCACGAGGAACTATCTACAGGCCGCTGTAGATATTGCCACTAATGTCAGGTTACTGGCCGTCCGATGGGGTTAGTCCACGTATCTCAGAGCCAGAAGGATAACGGGACTTCTTAGATAATATTTCACTAGAGCACATAAAGTAGGTTCAAGAAGCTTTCCAAAAGAATAAAGAAGTTTGCGGCTGTAACTTCACTAGAGTGACCGACAGAAACTTTACTGTTCTACTTAACAGTTGATCGATAACCCTCCCTAACAACCACGACTTGCGGAATAAATGTATGTGTGCTTTTGGTTTTCGATAACACAAAACCAATGATACTAAAAGAAAATGTGTCTTAGGAGAACAGTAATTATTACTGCACTACGGTAATAACATGTATATTTAAATTTGATGGATTGTACAGATATATGTTATTTTATTTTTTTACACTGAAAACAATGTGGAGTTGTTGGTTGGTAAGGAATTATTCAAATACCCTTATCTGAAGAGAATACATTTTTTATTTCCGATGGGAACTCAAGCTGTGGCTGATGCAGATACATCCACCCGGTCATTGATGTTCCGTCACTGAACCGTCCCGGTGGGAACTCAAGCCGTGGCTGCTGCAGATACAGTCACCCGGTCATAGAAGTTCCGTCACTGAACCGTCCCGATGGGAACTCAAGCCGTGGCTGGTGCAGATACAACCACCCGGTCACTCATGTTCCTCCAATGCACCGTCCCGATGGGAACTCAAACTGTGGCTGGTGCAGATACAGCCACCCGGTCATTGATGTTCCGTCACTGAACCGTCCCGGTGGGAACTCAAGCCGTGGCTGTTGCTGATACAGTCACCCGGCCATAGAAGTTCCGTCACTGAACCGTCCCGATGGGAACTCAAGCTGTGGCTGCTGCAGATACAGCCACCCGGTCACTCATGTTCCTTCAATGCACCGTCCCGATGGGAACTCAAACTGTGGCTGCTAAAGATACTGCCACCCGGTTACTGATGTTCCGTTACTGACCGTCCCGGTGGGAACTCAAGCCGTGGCTGTTGCAGATACAGCCACCCGGTCTCTGATGTTCCGTCACTGAACCGTACCGTGGGAACTCAAGCCGTGGCTGTTGCAGATACAGCCACCCGGTCCTCTGATGTTCCGTCACTGCACCGTCCCGATCGGAACTCATGCCGTTTCTGCTGCAGATACAGCCACCTGGTCCTGATGTCCCGTCACTGCACCGTCCCGATGGGAACTCAAGCCGTGGCTGGTGCAGATACACGTCACTGATGTTCGAAAGTTGACTAAATATCTATTGATTTGGACCCAAGTAGTATTTAAAATATTTTATAACTGAAACAGCTGTCCCACATGTTTTGCTAGTGTTCGTTATTACAACTATCAGCTGTCAAAATATAAAGATGCAATCAGTTACTGTTCTTCCATAACATTAACAATAAAACTTTGAAAAGTAATTAAAGGCTATGTCACACTATGCTACTTTACTAGCAGCTAGCGAAGTAGCAGCTACTAAGTAGCCAATGTGACATAGGCAGTAGCAGCTACTAAGTACTTTAAGTAATTGTTATTTTAGTAGCTGCTACTAGGTAGCCAATGTGACATAGGCAGTAGCAGCTACTAAGTACTTTAAGTAATTGTTATTTTAGTAGCTGCTACTAGGTAGCTGCTATTAAGTAGCCAAGTGTGACATAGCCTTAAGGTAAACGCGCCACTAGTGGACAGTATAAGGAGAGGAGGGAGTTTGACACCGAATTGCTGGCTGGGAAATTTGAATACCTACAATAGTTTTATTGGATCAAGGTGATGCCTGGTTTAATTTTGTTTGCAAATTATTCAATAACTGTAGTTTCCAGCATAATAAAATCTTGTATGAACCTATAAAATAAAGTTATGCACATGTTCCAGTGATGGGACAGTAAAAAAAGAGCATGTACCAGTAGTGGACAGACGCTTGTTCCACTGTGGACACTTCGTTGAATCTTAACTGTTTTCTACCACTTCGTGCGAAAATAGATTGATATGATAATTTGAATAAAAATATTAATATTTGTTAACCAACAAACACACTTATTTACAATTTTCCACAGAATTACTGGCCAATGGTTCATAACATTAATTTTAACACATAGTCCTGGCTCTAAACAGGTTGAGCATGCACTGCAAGTCTAACGAAATTTGACTTTTGATTATTGTCGAGGACATTTATTAGATGTAAAAAATCGATGTTGTCACGTTTCCATAGTGGGCACAACACAGGGAACGCCCCCTAGAGGAAGTCGTAGAGGGAACTGTATTGGCCTATGTCATGTTATATATAATTTTAAACGTCTTTGAATGTATATTCAAATGCCACAAACCAGATCTCTAAAGGTCAAATATGACATAAGTTATTGCACTTTGAAATTTCGGAAATCTGCTTTCATGCAAAGTTTGACAGCCTGATGCCATTTCTGGCTCAAACGTTCATTTGAGGTCGAGTTTGCGATATTGTTTTCAAATCTATTTCAATTCAATTCAATTTATCTCCTCTTATAAAAATCCTTAAAATTAAGTAAAAGGGTTTCTTTTAGGTCTTCATTTGCCGTCTTCGATTGCTGTCCAAAATATTATAATTACATTATGATTTTCAGGACGATTTTGGACAGCCCATTAAATTTTTTGTGAAATATTTAACGTAAGCTTTAGGATCATGTTTAACAGGAAGCAATGCCGCAAAGCTGACCTCAAATGAAAGATCGAGTCAGAAATGGCAGGCAGTCAAATTTTGCATAAAAAGCGTTTTGCCCAAATTTCAAAACGCAATAACTCGCGTTCTATTCAACCTTTAGAGATCGGGTTTGTGGCATTTGAATCTACATTCAAAGACCTTAAAAATGATATATAACATGACATAGGCCAATACAGTTTCCTCTACGACTTCCTCTAGATGGCGTCCCCCGTGTTGTGCAAACTCTGGAAATGTAGCAACATCGATTTTTTACATCTACTAAATGTCCTCGACAATAATCCAAAGTCAAATTTTGTTAGACTTTCAGTGCATGGTCAACCTTTTTAGAGCTTGGATTAACAATACATGAAGACAACATAAAACATGATTTGAGAATTGCATTTTATTGCATGTTTTGCTACATTATTTGTATTCTAATTATTTAGGATCATTTGAGACTAATTGTAAAAGAAGTATGGTTTAGCAGGAAACTTGTTATCTAGTTTTTTAATGTGTCAAAAATATATTTAAAATTATATAGCCTGGGCAAATAAACAACTTTTGAGGTTATTACGGTAAACAAGTCCCCAAACAACCTGAAAGATGTGCAGCTATCACCACAAATGTAACATTTTATACACATACATACTCAGAATGTGAATCAAAACCTTAAAATAAGATACACTATACCACACTGTCCACTACTGGATTTTTATTGAAATTCGTGTACCAGTAGTGTACAGTGTTTTATTCTTGCATCTGTTCATCAAACTTCCAAATTATTACTTTAAAGTGACCCAAATTTTTCTGTAATTACAAATTTATGCAATTTATAAACCTATGTATCTTTAAACCTTACTAAAATTAAGATATTCCAAACTCACCACCTTATCAATTTGAATAAGAATGACCTCTTCAATGGCAAATTTCATTAGGCCTCAAATAAAAATACTCTTAATCCCTTTAAAATAGCATGATTCATAGCCTTTGTTTATAAACAAGAGAAAAATAATCGAAGATTATGTCAATAAAAAACAATTCGTTTTAGTTGAAAAATAAGGTAATTATTACCTTTCAAAAACGAAATTGTCCACTACTGGTGCGTTTACCTTAAATTATTTTATAACTGAAACAGCTGTAACTCCTGTTTTGTTAGTGTTTCTTATTATTTAAACATTGTCAAAATAAGAAGATTCAATCAATCACTGTTCTTCCATAAGATTTAACAATGTTACCTTGAAAGCCTACATAGGGTAGCCCTGAGGGCCGATGTAAATTATAGTGGGTGACAGCTCCTCCACAGAACACTACCTTTCTAACAGGTTGAACGTATATTTCCTACGATGCATACTAGCTGAGAAAAAGGAGGAACAGTTTGGTGTTTGCCTTTTAACTATTAAATAAACAAGTAAAATTTCGTTTAGTAATTTTGTTACCGCATTTTTAAGTTAAATGAATATTTCTTTAATTAAATAATATGCACTGAAATAAAAAGTAAATAGTGTAGTGAATTTTTATATTTAGAGAAACATAAAGATGCAATAACAACTAGACTGTAATAGCTACAATAGCTAAGACTACAGTTGGGATGGTTATAGCCGACTCTTCACTGTAGGCTGAGACGTGCTTTATTTATTCATACAAATTTCCCCAGAGATGAACGTTACCCTAGCAAACAACCGTCTACACACGCTCATGTAACACTCCGGCGTTCATACCCCAGGAATAAATTTTAATAATATTCTACACTGAGTTAAAGTACTCAGGACTCAACGATCGACCATTGATTAAGTGATTATTTTAATCACAGTTGTCTGCAGTTAATAATCTGGATAACAGATATACATCTCAACATTAATACCAATTTTAAAAGTATTCATTAACATCAGGAATTATGAGTGTCAACGCCAGAGGCAAGGGTGCAGGCCTTTTGTCACACGCTGTATATGCATTCGAATCCTCATCGTCGTCAGCAGAGCCGGTGTTTCTCACCACACGTGCATGTGTGTGGCGCTCAGGAATGCGCGCTATCAGCAATGTACGCGCATGTGACAACTATGTACGCGCAGTTCCCAGCCAAGAACCGAGTTAGTTTTGTTTTAATGACCAAAGTGATCGTCGGGCGGCAGCACTGGTCGGGGCTCGACTCGATCAGGTGCTGCACGCTGATTGGCCGAGGCCCCGAGTTTGCGTGGCGGGGCGGGCGAGTTCGGCGCAGTTACTATCCGGTCGTCGCGTCGCCAAGTTAGGCCTATTCCTCTCCTCTTTCTAACATACTCATTCGGTTGTCCAAATTTAATTTAGTCTAAACTTGTGTTTTAAAGTATTTTAAGTGAATTAATTCTTTTGTTTTAACCGAAATAAATCGCTAACTTTTGTTGTTAAATACTCGATTTCTTTTTATTGAGAACACACCACTCCTAATTTCGACCCACTGTCTTCAAGAACTTCAAGAACTAGCTCCCACTGAGTACGGCCGGCGATACTCATTCTCGCCCCCAATGTGATGTTACGCATTGCGCTTGGGTTACTTCTAGATAATACCAGGAAGTTCATGCAGTTAATCAAAATAGATAACGAGATGGCAAATTTTCATTGTAGCCTTTTGTATAAGAAATACTTCCTTTAATAACAAGTTTGTGCTTAAAGCGATATTTGTGGTGATATCTGCACATCTTTCAGGTTGTTTGGGGACTTGTTTACCGTAATAACCTCAAAAGTTGTTTATTTGCCCAGGCTATATAATTTTAAATATATTTTTGACACATTAAAAAACTAGATAACAAGTTTCCTGCTAAACCATACTTCTTTTACAATTAGTCTCAAATGATCCTAAATAATTAGAATACAAATAATGTAGCAAAACATGCAATAAAATGCAATTCTCAAATCATGTTTTATGTTGTCTTCATGTATTGTTAATCCAAGCTCTAAAAAGGTTGACCATGCACTGAAAGTCTAACAAAATTTGACTTTGGATTATTGTCGAGGACATTTAGTAGATGTAAAAAATCGATGTTGCTACATTTCCAGAGTTTGCACAACACGGGGGACGCCATCTAGAGGAAGTCGTAGAGGAAACTGTATTGGCCTATATCATGTTATATATCATTTTAACGCGAGTTATTGCGTTTTGAAATTTGGGCAAAACGCTTTTTATGCAAAATTTGACTGCCTGCCATTTCTGACTCGATCTTTCATTTGAGGTCAGCTTTGCGGCATTGCTTCCTGTTAAACATGATCCTAAAGCTTACGTTAAATATTTCACAAAAAATTTAATGGGCTGTCCAAAATCGTCCTGAAAATCATAATGTAATTATAATATTTTGGACAGCAATCGAAGACGGCAAATGAAGACCTAAAAGAAACCCTTTTACTTAATTTTAAGGATTTCTATAAGAGGAGATAAATTGAATTGAATTGAAATAGATTTGAAAACAATATCGCAAACTCGACCTCAAATGAACGTTTGAGCCAGAAATGGCATCAGGCTGTCAAACTTTGCATGAAAGCAGATTTCCGAAATTTCAAAGTGCAATAACTTATGTCATATTTGACCTTTAGAGATCTGGTTTGTGGCATTTGAATATACATTCAAAGACGTTTAAAATTATATATAACATGACATAGGCCAATACAGTTCCCTCTACGACTTCCTCTAGGGGGCGTTCCCTGTGTTGTGCCCACTATGGAAACGTGACAACATCGATTTTTTACATCTAATAAATGTCCTCGACAATAATCAAAAGTCAAATTTCGTTAGACTTGCAGTGCATGCTCAACCTGTTTAGAGCCAGGACTATGTGTTAAAATTAATGTTATGAACCATTGGCCAGTAATTCTGTGGAAAATTGTAAATAAGTGTGTTTGTTGGTTAACAAATATTAATATTTTTATTCAAATTATCATATCAATCTATTTTTCGCACGAAGTGGTAGAAAACAGTTAAGATTCAACGAAGTGTCCACAGTGGAACAAGCGTCTGTCCACTACTGGTACATGCTCTTTTTTTACTGTCCCATCACTGGAACATGTGCATAACTTTATTTTATAGGTTCATACAAGATTTTATTATGCTGGAAACTACAGTTATTGAATAATTTGCAAACAAAATTAAACCAGGCATCACCTTGATCCAATAAAACTATTGTAGGTATTCAAATTTCCCAGCCAGCAATTCGGTGTCAAACTCCCTCCTCTCCTTATACTGTCCACTAGTGGCGCGTTTACCTTAAGGCTATGTCACACTTGGCTACTTAATAGCAGCTACCTAGTAGCAGCTACTAAAATAACAATTACTTAAAGTACTTAGTAGCTGCTACTGCCTATGTCACATTGGCTACCTAGTAGCAGCTACTAAAATAACAATTACTTAAAGTACTTAGTAGCTGCTACTGCCTATGTCACATTGGCTACTTAGTAGCTGCTACTTCGCTAGCTGCTAGTAAAGTAGCATAGTGTGACATAGCCTTTAATTACTTTTCAAAGTTTTATTGTTAATGTTATGGAAGAACAGTAACTGATTGCATCTTTATATTTTGACAGCTGATAGTTGTAATAACGAACACTAGCAAAACATGTGGGACAGCTGTTTCAGTTATAAAATATTTTAAATACTACTTGGGTCCAAATCAATAGATATTTAGTCAACTTTCGAACATCAGTGACGTGTATCTGCACCAGCCACGGCTTGAGTTCCCATCGGGACGGTGCAGTGACGGGACATCAGGACCAGGTGGCTGTATCTGCAGCAGAAACGGCATGAGTTCCGATCGGGACGGTGCAGTGACGGAACATCAGAGACCGGGTGGCTGTATCTGCAACAGCCACGGCTTGAGTTCCCACCGGTACGGTTCAGTAACGGAACATCAGAGACCGGGTGGCTGTATCTGCAACAGCCACGGCTTGAGTTCCCACCGGGACGGTCAATAACGGAACATCAGTAACCGGGTGGCAGTATCTTTAGCAGCCACAGTTTGAGTTCCCATCGGGACGGTGCATTGAAGGAACATGAGTGACCGGGTGGCTGTATCTGCAGCAGCCACAGCTTGAGTTCCCATCGGGACGGTTCAGTGACGGAACTTCTATGACCGGGTGACTGTATCAGCAACAGCCACGGCTTGAGTTCCCACCGGGACGGTTCAGTGACGGAACATCAATGACCGGGTGGCTGTATCTGCACCAGCCACAGTTTGAGTTCCCATCGGGACGGTGCATTGGAGGAACATGAGTGACCGGGTGGCTGTATCTGCACCAGCCATGGCTTGAGTTCCCATCGGGACGGTTCAGTGACGGAACTTCTATGACCGGGTGACTGTATCTGCAGCAGCCACGGCTTGAGTTCCCACCGGGACGGTTCAGTGACGGAACATCAATGACCGGGTGGCTGTATCTGCATCAGCCACAGCTTGAGTTCCCATCGGAAATAAAAAATGTATTCTCTTCAGATAAGGGTATTTGAATAATTCCTTACCAACCAACAACTCCACATTGTTTTCAGCGTAAAAAAATAAAATAACATATATCTGTACAATCCATCAAATTTAAATATACATGTTATTACCGTAGTACAGTAATAATTACTGTTCTCCTAAGACACATTTTCTTTTTAGTATCATTGGTTTTGTGTTATCGAAAACCAAAAGCACACATACATTTATTCCGCAAGTCGTGGTTGTTCGGGAGGGTTATCGATCAACTGTTAAGTAGAACAGTAAAGTTTCTGTCGGTCACTCTAGTGAAGTTACAGCCGCAAACTTCTTTATTCTTTTGGAAAGCTTCTTGAACCTACTTTATGTGCTCTAGTGAAATATTATCTAAGAAGTCCCGTTATCCTTCTGGCTCTGAATGACTCTTTTAACAACTTTTAAATGTATGAAAAATTTATTAATATGACTGAGGTGAAGGTTTCCACAACTATGTTTACGAACTAAAACCCTGCTCATGATTTTAGTGTATAAATAAGCACCATTCATAACAATTTCCAGAAAAAATATTACTACCTTTTAAAAACCTCAACGAAATGCTGTTTTTAGGCTTCCAATACGTCCCGGTTTGACCAGGACAGTCCCGGTTTTTGGCTCTTGTCCCGGCCGATTTTGCTTCTGTCCCGGTTTTCGGTAACGACGAGGAAAATTTTTAATAAAAACTTCGCAATTTGTTTAATATTTTTAAGAGATTTTTTACAAACGATAACAATAATCAACAGTAATACTCTTAAATAATGATCGCCGTATCCGTGTTTAACAGAGGAAGTAATTTGTAGTTGCAAACTAAATGTAGAACCCAAATTAATAGTGAAATTTTTCACATGGAAGTGTGAGATCCGAAGCGGCGCTGCGCTGCGCTGGGGCGAGTCTACCCCGATGGTGACGGAGGAGTAAGGCAGGATGGAGGAGATGCGAAATGCACGTAAATAAATCCTAAGCAAATACATTAACCAGTTACGCATTGCACTGTTACCTTGTTTCTGTGATGTTGCGTTGTGCGCTGAAAATCGGTATTAACTTGTGAAGAAAATTTGTGAGTGTTTATTAAACTCTGCGTGATGAAATAAGACAAACCGCAATGCCAAAAAGAAGCTGTAAATTTACAGATGAACTTCAAAAAGAATTTCCTTTTCTAAAAAGGTCCGTAATGACAAACTTAGAGTTTGGTGCACGCAGCGTAGTTCTGAATTTTCCGCCCAGCATGGAGGCAGATCAAGGATCATGTTGTAAGTAAAACACACACAAATTGTTTAAAAGATGTTGCCGGTTCATCCAAATTGACAACTATTTTTAGTAACAAAACTCCAGAAGGCACAGATTTGGAATTGGCTGCTAAGGAAGCAACGTTTGCATACCACACTGCAAATCATAATTTAAGTTTTAACTCGAACGTTTGCTCTTCTAAATTAATCAGCAAGTTTTTTTAACCAAAGTTTTCTCTTGGAAAGACGAAATGCGAAGCTATAATATTGAATGTTTTAGATCCATTAGCTCATGAGGAGCTCATTAGTGACCTTAGCAAAAGCAATTTCGTGTCTTTAAGCATGGATGCTTTCAACAGAAAAGAAGTAAAATTAGTTCCAGTCGTCGTACAGTATTTTTCTCAACAAGTGGGGGTTCAGGTAAAGCTGCTGGGTTTTAAATCAGTTCCAGCTGAGACTGCTGAAATTTTATCGACACATTTAATGTCGGTGACAAAAAAAAATCATTTGGAAAAGAAAGTTGTTTGTGTCTGTGGTGACAACACCAACACAAACTTTGGTGGTGTGAAAAGAATGGGGAAAAATAACGTTTTCACCCTCAGAAATGAGAAACTTGGTCGAAAAGTGAATGCTCCGTCTTGCACGTAAATGGAACATCATGTAGCAGCCAGCAAATGCATCGTTATTGTGATCAATTTATCATTTTGGATGGAAAACCACTGACCTCATGAACTTTTATGAAGATCCTTGGTGTCACTCTTGACTCCCAACTTGATTTTTTGTGTTATCGAAAACCAAAAGCACACATACATTTATTCCGCAAGTCGTGGTTGTTCGGGAGGGTTATCGATCAACTGTTAAGTAGAACAGTAAAGTTTCTGTCGGTCACTCTAGTGAAGTTACAGCCGCAAACTTCTTTATTCTTTTGGAAAGCTTCTTGAATCTACTTTATGTGCTCTAGTGAAATATTATCTAAGAAGTCCCGTTATCCTTCTGGCTCTGAATGACTCTTTTAACAACTTTTAAATGTATGAAAAATTTATTAATATGACTGAGGTGAAGGTTTCCACAACTATGTTTACGAACTAAAACCCTGCTCATGATTTTAGTGTATAAATAAGCACCATTCATAACAATTTCCAGAAAAAATATTACTACCTTTTAAAAACCTCAACGAAATGCTGTTTTTAGGCTTCCAATACGTCCCGGTTTGACCAGGACAGTCCCGGTTTTTGGCTCTTGTCCCGGCCGGTTTTGCTTCTGTCCCGGTTTTCGGTAACGACGAGGAAAATATTTAATAAAAACTTCGCAATTTGTTTAATATTTTTAAGAGATTTTTTACAAACGATAACAATAATCAACAGTAATACTCTTAAATAATGATCGCCGTATCAGTGTTTAACAGAGGAAGTAATTTGTAGTTGCAAACTAAATGTAGAACCCAAATTAATAGTGAAATTTTTCACATGGAAGTGTGAGATCCGAAGCGGCGCTGCGCTGCGCTGGGGCGAGTCTACCCCGATGGTGACGGAGGAGTAAGGCAGGATGGAGGAGATGCGAAATGCACGTAAATAAATCCTAAGCAAATACATTAACCAGTTACGCATTGCACTGTTACCTTGTTTCTGTGATGTTGCGTTGTGCGCTGAAAATCGGTATTAACTTGTGAAGAAAATTTGTGAGTGTTTATTAAACTCTGCGTGATGAAATAAGACAAACCGCAATGCCAAAAAGAAGCTGTAAATTTACAGATGAACTTCAAAAAGAATTTCCTTTTCTAAAAAGGTCCGTAATGACAAACTTAGAGTTTGGTGCACGCAGCGTAGTTCTGAATTTTCCGCCCAGCATGGAGGCAGATCAAGGATCATGTTGTAAGTAAAACACACACAAATTGTTTAAAAGATGTTGCCGGTTCATCCAAATTGACAACTATTTTTAGTAACAAAACTCCAGAAGGCACAGATTTGGAATTGGCTGCTAAGGAAGCAACGTTTGCATACCACACTGCAAATCATAATTTAAGTTTTAACTCGAACGTTTGCTCTTCTAAATTAATCAGCAAGTTTTTTTAACCAAAGTTTTCTCTTGGAAAGACGAAATGCGAAGCTATAATATTGAATGTTTTAGATCCATTAGCTCATGAGGAGCTCATTAGTGACCTTAGCAAAAGCAATTTCGTGTCTTTAAGCATGGATGCTTTCAACAGAAAAGAAGTAAAATTAGTTCCAGTCGTCGTACAGTATTTTTCTCAACAAGTGGGGGTTCAGGTAAAGCTGCTGGGTTTTAAATCAGTTCCAGCTGAGACTGCTGAAATTTTATCGACACATTTAATGTCGGTGACAAAAAAAAATCATTTGGAAAAGAAAGTTGTTTGTGTCTGTGGTGACAACACCAACACAAACTTTGGTGGTGTGAAAAGAATGGGGAAAAATAACGTTTTCACCCTCAGAAATGAGAAACTTGGTCGAAAAGTGAATGCTCCGTCTTGCACGTAAATGGAACATCATGTAGCAGCCAGCAAATGCATCGTTATTGTGATCAATTTATCATTTTGGATGGAAAACCACTGACCTCATGAACTTTTATGAAGATCCTTGGTGTCACTCTTGACTCCCAACTTGATTTTTCCAGCCACATAAAGAACATCTATAGAAATGTTATCATCAAGTTGAAAACACTTTATAGGGTCAGCATCATTTTGCCCACTTCTTCCAAGTTACAAATTGTCCGCTCAACAATCTTTCCTGTCATATATTTCCTGTTATATATTATTCCTGCCATATATTGCTCTGCCAGCTTTTGCTTGTTGCCTAACCCAGGAAAACATGACAATCCTTGATAGGTTGCAGAATAGGGCTCTGAGATTTGCTTACGATCTTAGAAAGTTTGATCACATCAGTAAATACAGGATAATATAGGAAGTGCCATCTATTACCTGCTGCTCTGGCTTACAAACCGTTCAGCTGATCCACAAAGTTTTACAGACCGGAAAGCCCGAGTATCTAAGAAGGAAACTGGAGTATAGGCACGAAAAAAGCGAACGCAGCTCTAGACAAGATGGATTTTTGCATTTGAAGAAGGTTCGATTAGAAACAGGAGAAGGCCTTTAAATATTTTGGACCAAAAAGTATAATGCTTTGCCACCAGTTGTAAAAACACTTAGTTATTGGTCTTTTAAAAGTAAGGTTAAGGAATTTTTTTGTTAATTTGGCTTTTGAATTTTAAATTGAAAATGTATTCACATTAATTATTTGTCATATATGTACAAAACTGTATTTCTTGTAAGGAATTGTCTTGAAAAGCAGAGATTGCAACTTTGAAGAACGCTCACAAATAAAGGCATTATTATTATTATTATTATAAACCGAGTTTGTTAGTTAGGATCTTCACAAACATTCGGTTAGTATTTTTACCCCACTTAGATTACATTTACATTGTTAATCAATCACACAAATAACATGTTTTACACATATACACGAAAGACATTCAAAATATGGTTAAGATCAGTATTTATTTAAGGTTTCTAATATGATCATCCCAGTTTTTCAGTAGTTTTAAAGATTTTCAATTTCAAGTTATGTTTAACAGAACAGTCTTCGTCTTTCATTCAAGAAACAGCTGGTAGTGGTGGCGTGATGAGCTTTCCCCGATTTGGTGGGGAGAGCAGAGCTGCAACTCTAAAACTAGTTTGCACTGATGCTGAGCGGGTATTAGTATGCATGTAATAGCATTTTGCCATTTGTATAATGGCAATTATTGGTAGGACAGCCTTACGCCACACCACGTTTAGTTTTATGAATATACATATATTAAATTGTCGATAATTTTTTGTTATATTTGGACCTCGATGATAAGTAGTTAACTTATCGAGGCCAGTCTTTGTAAAGTTTTTTAATTTATAAATAAAAATAAAATAAATAATATACATACATATGAAAATGAACGAATGGTGTTTTTGGCTTCTGGGGACCTCAAAATGAAAAAGTAACATGGTTCCGGGCTTAGATCTTTCCATGGCTACTACCGTAATAGCGTATTCCCTACAGGAAAATTCGCTAAAAAACCTATTTCGAAAAAACGTACATATTCTCTGGATATATATATATATATGGTCAGAGATAGAATATTTTGCCATGTATCATTCTGAAAGTTTAATTTGTTTCTTTAGAAAAAATAACGAAAAAATCATTATGAAAAAATAACGATTTATAAATCCTACAGTTTTACAGGAGATAAATAATATTTTACATAGAAATATTACTATTAAGAAAACAACCTCGATATTCAAGATAGATGAAATTGTGTTACATTTATGGCGCATACGTTTCAATATACTGTAATGCTCTTATCCAACACCAGACATTATTTAAACAATTTTGGTAGAACGTCTGAAGTATAATCGAAAATCAAACAGAGACAGTGACTAGTTCGGTAGAGTAAATTATCCTTAGAGCTAATTCATCCTGAGGCATGGCCATCATTAAACCTCCACCGGCCAGAGACTCCCGCGCAAGTAAATCTTTATTTACAAAATCAGTTACAAATGCTCTTGAGGTTCTTAGCTCTTTATGATCGTTTTGTTAAAGTATGATCTTATTATAAAATGTTAAATATTTGTAGTAAATTATAATTTACATTCATCTATATTATTTTACAAAATGTTTTCATATAAAATGGATCGACGGATTTAATCTGTATTGAAATGTCTTGTAGTGAAATTAGTAATAAATTAAAAAAAATACTAGGTGTGTTTTATTTCTTATTTGACGACTTACTCATTTAAAGCAATGGTAGACATCGCCAACTATTTATCTAAGCTCTGAGGATTAATTGAGCCAAGATGACAATGGATGGAATATCTAAGACCGACAGTCTAGCCACTCATAGCCATTAATTAATGATCTAGAGCCCAATTTAGTCATTATAATTATTAATCAGGTAGGTGATAAGTATAATCAGCACTATAAATATTCAAGGTAGATAGATTTCGTTCCTTTATTTGGACTCTATGTTAATTTTATACTTACATAAAACTATTATTTCTAAACTATATTTTAAGAAGTATTTACAAGATAATTTATTTCCTGCCTTATCTACATTATCAAAACAAGATGGGCCAAAATATTGTTTCAGATGGGAGAACATTAATATTTTCTCTCGTTAAAATATTGCCTTAAGAGTCTTCTTCATCTTTGGGCTCGTATCAAAAGACTATGTTAGCCATACGCCTTTTCTCATGTTTTAAGCAATTTTATTGAAACTTGGTAACCGTTTGGTCTACTAGTTACATTACAACTCTCACCTAGAAAGTTTGAAAATATGAAAATTTAATTCTCGGACGTTACCAGAGTTTTTTAGAATATAAAATATGCCGTTCAAGACAGGGTTACTCTAGGTATATCGTAAGTGTAATAACAGGAGTGAAAGATTCGTAATGTCTGTAAAAGGACGAACATTTCACTGGAAATTAAATTTGAGTATAAAAATATATCAATTGGGGAAAAGTCTTGAAAATTATCATAATAATACCAGAGATTGATGGAATTATACTATTTAATGGTTTCCTCTACACAATGTAGAACGCAGCGCCGCGCCACCGGACAACTCTTCACGCACAACCGTGTAGCCATATTGCAGAGCTCCAGAGTCAGGCGTTCTGCAAGTTCGGTCGGAAACATCCTCACTCGGGTTATCTTTTAATAATTTTAATTCATATATCTTAAATTTAGTTCATTGAAGTTTCTTTTCTTTTCTTAACTTGCCTAATGTTGACAAATTTAATCGGCTACATTCTTAAATCTGCTTGACAATCAACTATGTTTTGTTAATACTGCCCTACTAAGCACAAAAGGGGTAAGTGACAAAGAAGTAATTTTTAGAAAAACCACTTTCAAGTTTTAGATACCGCCGATTGTACAATTTCTGCCATTAAGCAATAAAAATTATATTGGAATAATTCTAATTTTTTCCTGAACAATTTAATTATATATTTATGTAGCAGAAGTTAAAAAAAAAATAATTGGCAGCACTTACTATGCTTTTAATATTAATCATGTCCCTAAATTACTAGAGGAATCGGCCGTAACTGCTGAATACTACGTAACAATAGTGGTAACTGCTCATTTACCCCTTAAAAACCTTAGTATTCTTATAGATTTAGTAAGTAAGTCTTACAAATAAATCTTACCTTGCATTGCATAAGTAAAATTTATAAACTGCATAAATTTACCCAGACCTCTTAGCATATATTAGCATAATGGAAATGTATGATTAAACCAATTTAAAAAGACACTTTAAAATTACTATATTTTTATTTAAAACGTAGGTACAAATTCTTAACTTCCTTATTTATTTATAACTTGTTACACAGCACTGTCTATCTATATCTATGTATTAATTTTTCTTGGACTTTCGTCTTGGAGTTTCATCGGCATCTGTTGGGCAGTCCTGAAAAAAATATATAAGTTAACCTAATATGTAAATGTAAGATATGAATATTTTTAAATCACATATTCAAAATTTATAGTTTGTTATGTTTAATTAAAGAAAGAGTACCAAATGATAAAATTCATAAAAATAATATGGGCAATTTGAAAGGCTGTTGTAGGACGGAATCCGGGTGTTTGCCAGCCTTGTTGAGCTCCAATTAATTTCTCGTGACCTAATACCCTATATTAAAATAAATTAAAAAAATTATAGGACAGGAAAAAACAATTTTACCTATACAAACATTGCTTGTTACAACAACATTGTTGATGACAATTATGTAGGTCCTAGCTATAATTTGGATTAGATAATAGCATTAATGGCTTACCTCTCTTTCTGGTAAGTCCTTCCAGAACTGTTGGCGGTTTTCTGGTATAATGGAGTCCTTGCCAGAAACTAAGCTTTTTATTAAGTTCAGCTTTTTTGTTCGAGGAAACCCTCTTGGTTTTGAATGTACTGAGGGCCGATCAATGTCATTTTCTTTGTATTTTTTACAAAGAAAGTCGAGTATTTTCTTTTCTCCACCTATTGTTACAGCGTACTGAAGGCAGCGTTCTCCTCGCTTTGCTTCGACTTCAGTGATGTCCTTAATATATGGACGTGTATGGCTGCGTTCACACGAGACGACTTTTCGCCGTCCGCCGTGGACGGCACGGCGCCGTGCATTCCTCGGCCTCAGCAGTGGACACCACGGCTTGTGCCGCGAGGATTGTACGGCCCGCGCCGCGCCGTGTTGGCCGTATCGTCAATATTAAACATAAAAAAGTTGTTAGTTTAACCTCTTATAATAGTAAAAGCAGTAAAGGGCTTTGATTACAGTCCAAGCATTAAATAAAGACTGCGATTGTGATACTACTGACTACCTAAATGAATGCGATGCCAAAGGAAAGTTTATTAATGCATAAATTATAATAGAATACGTTTTAATCATCTACTGTAAGGTGTTTACCTATATTTTCTAAGAATGATTTTAAGAAAGGATGAAAAAGCTCCTTTCAGAAAGTCATGCAGTGCTTGGCCTGCTCACATTTTATGTCTTTATTTAAACTCCTATAAATAAAAATAATAATCCTATGACTTTTAGTGGTGGGAGATCAGCAATTAACTAATAGTTCTCCTCGCCTGAAATGCCTTTTCTTGTTTTCTATGCCGGTGACCAACGGCTTAACATGACTTCCGAACCACGGGAGCGGCCGAACGATCTTTTCGTCCCCGAGCCGGGATTTGAGCCCGGGCCAGCTGGGTGATAACCCAGAGCTCTACCACTGAGCTACGGCCGCTGCCTAACTCCAATAAAACTTTAACTCGGATAAAGGTGAGAGAGGATTTGAATGAAATATAAAGACTTTCTTGAACTTTTTGATTCACTTTTGAATTTTATTATATTTTGAATCCATATTACGCTATAATGGGTCAAAGTTGAACAACTTTAGACCATCACAGTTTAATGTGGATTCCAAGTATTAAAAATTCTAAAAGCGAATCAAATAGCCCAAGTCTTATCTTTTATTAAAAAACTCCCTCACTTTTATCAGCCTTAATTAAAGGCGCAAAATGGGAGCAGGTGAAGCACTGCATAACGCTCTGGGGGAGGGGGTAATAAGTGTAAATAATCTATCGTTTACTTTTCTATAAGATATTTCTGTGTATATTATGCAAACTGGTTACAAAAGTTGAAGTGGCAATATTAGCACTAATACCAGATTCAACATGTGATTGAATTGAAATGGTCGTGAATGTGCCGTGAAAGCGCCGTGGCCTCAAATTTAGCGCCGTCCACGGCCGCCGTGACGGCCGTCGTGGACGGCACGGCGCCGTATTCGACGGGCGTCGTAACGTGTGAACACTTCCATATACTTCAATGTAATTCAACCTCCACGACGCCGTGCCGTCCACGGCGCACGGCGAAAAGTCGTCTCGTGTGAACGCAGCCTATCGTGTTTCTTCCGGGTATAGGATAAAACTTTCCAGTCCATAAAGTCGTTTACACCCATTTCTAAAGCAGTCACTTTTGCAGCACTTGACTGAACGGCGTCTTTAAAGTCATTAAAATCATACACCTTTTTGATTGAGTGTAAAGATTTCTCTACTCTGTGATGAAATGAGTCCGCCGACATAAAAGTATGTCCAGGCTCAAAATATTTTATTGTCACAGTATCAGCCGAAATAAGAGAAGAGTTCACCACGTATACTAAGAAAGAGAAAAGAGTCCAATTCTTATTTTGAGAAGTACAATTATCCATCCAGAGGGTGATTTTTTTCATATCCCTTCCTTCAGTAGTCAGGAATTTGTATATGGTGCTGATAATATCTTCTTTTAATCGTCCACTTATTCCTTCATGCCATATACAGGCCACAGTTTGGCATTTCTTGTTTGTGCCCACAGGTACAAAACTCTCGTTGTAAACACTAAGACGCTGAGTGAAAATCGCTGTTTTAAACATATCACACCTGGGTAACATGATGACTTTTTGAAGATCAACAGAGTAGATTATTTCATCACTGCCCAATTCTTTTTCTGCGTCTCTTTTATATTCTTTTCTGGCATTTTCATACTGTTCAGTATGTTTTTTATAAGAAATACAGTCTTGAAAATCATCTTTAAGGTCATTTTTTTGGTGAGGATGTAAATTGAAATGTTCACATAATTCACATTCCTCATGGCCGAGCTTTACAAACGAGATGTTCATATTAGATACTTCAGTGCGGTACAGATCATAAGAACACTTGAATTGAGGGTTCTTTTGTTTGAAATCCTCAAACATTTTTTGAATCGAGAGATCACTAGGCAAATATTTTCTAAATGGAGCATGCTCCCGCCTATAGTGAGATATAGTCGGATCAAACGATTGAATATGATCTTTTATAACGGAATGGTCAACTTTATTTGAGGGTATCTTGCCTTTCCTGCGGTCAGTTTGTGGAGTAATATTAGTACTAGTAACTTTAGACATATTTTGTAAGATTTTGTCGTTGATTTTTGTGTATCCTAAGGTAGTTAGGAAAAAGGTTTTACAGACCTGAACAGAATGCCCATCTTGAGATTTCAATGAATATTTGTTTGTACATGAACGACGTGATTCAACAAGAACTGTTTCCCGTCGTTTACTTAATTTCTCAACACACCCATAAACAAATGATTTTTGTTCTTGAGGCTCCAAAACCCAATATTGGGAGTTTATTTATAGGCTTCTTTCCTCTGTTATTTTCTCACGACACTTGAGTTTGCATGTTGGATTACGACCTTCGACCACTGCATGTTTCTGTTTCACTATGGCTTTTTTAATTTTTTTTCTTTCATTATGGTCATAAATATACTTTTCCTTTTTCTTACATTTCCTGATTTTGTTAAAGTAGTAACTGTTTTAAGGTGTTCATTTTCATCCATAGGATTGAGAATGAAAATGAAATAATTTTCATTCGGCTCACTTGCGAGGTTGGGCGAAATATTTTCTTGGCCTACATCATCAGTTAAATTGTTTCTTAACATAGGTTCTAAACGATTATCGTATTCGACCCCGCCATCTTGTAGGACAACGTCTTCTTGTAATTCAATATCATTAAGTTCAAAAGATTCAAAGGAGGGTAGGCCTACTACTTCCTCAGGTCTAGTATGGTCCTCTTCTTCTAGGCCTATTATATTAATGGCATCTTGGCCTATCATTAAATTGTCAATGATAAGATCATCTTTGTTATTTATTGATACGTCCAAATTATCTTCTGTGATGTTACTGTCTACAACTGCAGCAGTTAGAGGTGATAATGAACCGTCCAAATTTACCACAAAACACTGGGCCTGAGAGTTAATACTTTCAAGTGAATCCACCTCAGCAACTGGAGCTGCATTATTAAAAGAACCGCCGGTGCTTTGGTTTAAAAAATCATTTAATGTTAGGCATACATTATTACTACTCACAACATGTTCATCACATCCAGGATCTGAAGTTGTCATCACATCATCACCACAACCTTCAACACTTTCACAAACTTTATTAGTCTTCGAACATAAACTGACTAATAGTTTTCCCCTCCCAGACATGATTGGCTACATTTTAAGTAAATCACTTTAGTTATCACTTATATTTTTAAGACTAATGAGTAACTCACAGTTAACAAACAACTTAAAATAACAGTATTTTTGAGGTTAAAGCAACTTGAAACCACCAACAACTAACTCAAAACACTAACATATGATCTGAAAATGTTGCCAACTTACTAAAGCTAAATGGTAGTAACTGCTATGATACTAAGGTATAATTGCCGTATCTACAGAACACTAGGGTAATAAAGGCGTATCTACAGCAGATACCCCTTTTATTGCTTAGTAATTGTCAGTTGCACACCAAACCCCTTAGTAAAACAGGCCATTCGTGCACATACGACAAACTAAAAAAGGCGATTTTAAGGAAATTTCTCATTGTTACGGCCAAAATACGTTAGTATTGCGTAGAGAAAGTCACACAGATTTACGGGATATCAATAACTCAATATGGCCAAAAATTGCAGATACCCCCTCTGTGCTTAGCACGGCAGAATAGGCTCCATGAATGAAATTAACACTTAACAAAATACTTTTCTAGAGCTACAACAACTATAATGTTGGGACAAAATTATTAATGCTCATTTTTATGAAGTAGCCCCCAAACTCGCAATGATGAAATTAACAAAAGTACTGAAATTATTGAAAATGACTAAATACATTTATCGCATTTTATAAAAAAGGTATTTATCTTGGCCTTAATTCTAATTAATTCGCATTACTATAAAAAATGTGTAACGATGTTTTTCCTAAACGAGGCTTAAAGTTGACTTTTCAGGGTAAATTATTAAAATTTATAAAGCATAATGTTATATTTCAAATACTAAATTAATTTTTGAAGGCAAGTATCATACTGTATGAAACATAAAACACTTCTTTATTTCAAGTCAAATCCAGAAGGGCTTAGTCATCACTTAGTGGCGGCGTTTGGACGCAGCTTATTGGCTAATCTTCTATCTGACCTGTACATTAGCCGGATGACCGCAACGGAAAATACATGGGGATGGTAGCATATAACCATTGACTATCCACTCACAAGAGAGTATAGGTTTTCAAGCATTTACTTAATACTAGAGTATTTGTTGCTCGATATCGAGCAATTAATTTAGTTTGGAAAATTTTTACTGTTTACATATTTATTTCGATTGTTTTTCATATTCAGATAGTACAGAAGTTGATCAAACGTAGGCAGTAAGTAGCCGATTGAAATGGTTTTGTCACCTTGCAGAATGTCTAATGTCTTGATAAAAGAAAATTTTAGGATATTTTTGCTAATACATTTGTTTAAATATATCAAAATAGGTTACAGTTCGATTTTTATACCTCACCTGAGATTAAATTTAGGTCATAAAATAAAATACTGCTTAAACTATACAGAAATAATATTATTACAATAAAATCTGTACAGTACTGTAAGATTACACAACAATTGCACGACTCTAAAATCAATCAATTTAATTATGAACAAATCTTCTAAGTTAGCATTTAATCTAATCATAACAAATTTAGGTCCTAAACCAAATGAAATATGTCTTTGATATGTATTGTAAGTTGTATGTTTTTAATTTGTACGAGCCAAGAAAATAACAAAAAACGCAACCATTGATTAAACTTCTTATTTATGCTTAACAAATCTGTATATACTTTACCCTAAAATTTTATGTTTATAGGCATTGGCCTACTAGCGTGTTTAACTTTAAGAAGTATTTAACAAAAGCATTTTTAATTGATTACTTACTTCAAAGAACTCAACTTCAGCTGCATTAAACCTTGGAAGTCCTATCTCATCACAAACTATATTAATTTTATCAATCTCACCATAAAAAATTTACATAACTAAGAGACTGGATTATGAAATGAGTGCCATCTTATTACTACTGGTACTTTTAGGTGTTGTCATTTGTTGTACCCAAGTATTGTCGGGTTGAGTTGTCTGCTTTTGAGCTTTGTCTTGATTTATTGAAGAGATTCTGAAATTTAGTGAAAGCAGCTCCTGAAATATTTTTATAAGTTGCACCATATTCAGTTGCTTTTTCCATATCCTTTGTAGCAACCAAATTCATCATATGAGCAGCACATCTTCGATGAGAAGGCAATGATATATCATGAAGACTTCATTGTTTTCCAGAATTTCGCCTTAAGAAATTGAAATAATATCAAATTCCTCATTTTCCTCTACATCTTCCTCACTTTCATCAAAGGTCTTGAATGTTTTGATTAAATTAGATCCGATGTCAGTAACTACTTTATAATTTTAAATTTAATTAAACATCTGAAATCTTCTTGCCAATAACTTCAGAGGTGTGATTACCAAGTATACGACAGCATGCTAACGCTTTGCTTCTCCGCTCTCAGTGGCATCCAGTGGCATGTTACGCCCATGAATTATTTGTAATGTTCTGTCCAACAATCTATTGTAATGCAAACATGGACCATTGATAGTAAGCTTCGGTCAATATTTTCAATCAATATTTTCAATCATGACAGTATTTGAGGAATCGATCTTTTCAACCAGAGTTTTCCAGCTCATAAGCGGTACGTCTATTACATTAGGCCATATATTTTTTAATGAAGGTCTTTTGACTTGTGAAAAACAATACATGCCGTCAATTTACCCAATCAAGGAAATTTTGATCTACAGTGCTTTTACTCACTGCCTTGCTGTTGTTTAGGAGCTTTCCATCTTTATACAGGAGTTCAGTTTGTTTTTTGTTTCTGGGACTCGACTCTTCGGATTCAAATAATGGCCTTGTTTTTGCCACTTTTACCTCTTCAATGGAATCTTAAAGCTTTTTTCTGACTGGTATGTTTACGCTGAAAATGATAGACATGTTTAGATGTTTAGAAATGTTTAGATAGAAAATGATAGCTAGATATTCGTCTAGCTATAACCAACACGATTCTATCCGCGTTTTCTGGTTCAAGAAGAATCGTTTTTCTGAGCACTCTAAATACAACCGAAAGAATTCCAAATGCGTTTTCTACAACTCTTCGGGCACGGCTTAATCTATAGTTGTAATGTCGTTCAATACTCCTTTTGTCATTCAGTCCACGAAATGGTTTCATGATTAATGGTTGTAGAGTGAAGGCTTCATCTGCCACAAAAATACAAATGGCACTGGAAAGTATGTGCCTGTTAATTTGCAAGGGCATATTGAAACTACACTCCTTCTTTAATTTGGATAAAGAGCTCTATGCGAATACTCCTCCATCTGAAATCCGTCCTTGACATCCGACCGAAACATAGGTAAAGCAATAATGTGCGTCAACGACAGCCAGTAGTACAATACTCAACAGGCCTTTATAGTTACAATATTCACTTCCAGTGTTCACTAGTGCTTGCATCATTACATGTTTTCCGTGTATACTTCCTAGACATTCGGGAAAATTCCACGGTCGGTTGCAATCTTCTGCATGGTGTAGCTATTCATCTTTCTAATTGGAAACTGAAAAAAACACAAACTATATCACACTAAAAACCATTTATGTGACAAATGCACAAAACACGTTTTTTGGCCTCAATTGAATGCCGACTTGTCAGGATGAGTGCATGGTGAAAACAACCAAAGTACAAGAACAGGATGTCCAACTAATCTACACAATTTTAGTATAGTTTAACGTAATGTCCCGCCGATTTTCCAATGGAGGCCATTGCCAGATATAAAAGCGCGCCGATAGGCGACAAATGTATCATCCTATCGGGAAATTGCGGGCCTCTGGTCAGTATACACTTGGACTGTGATCTATGCCACAGTTGAAGGTAACTCTAAATGTGTTTCCATTTCATTGCACAAATTCAAATCTATCTTCTTATTTCCATAAGGGTTTCGTCTGTTAAGTCCCTTTTTTTCCTACGGAACAGATTTTTAAGATTGAGGTGTCATTTTGCTTAGGATATAGCGCGTGGGCGGATCGTAATTAAAAAGGTCACATCGTTTCGGGCTTCGCCCCCCCTCGCCTTTGATTTATTCCTAAAGGGCCGCTTTAAAATGTTGACCAACTTTTATTACAAAATCTTTAATGTGAATTGTAATTTAACAGCTGATTAAACTTACCTACAGATGAATTTTAAAGCCAGATAGTAAACAAAATAAATCTCTGTCACTTCATAACCAAAATACATGTACTTTAGGTGAGTTTCCCTCATACAGAATCATAAAATGCGCAATTTGCGCACTGGCCACCTCGTTATATATATAGTATATTATGAATGTAATAATTTTACCCTAGCAGTTTAACTTAACTTTAAAGAAACAAAAGTTTAAGTTTTAGGAAAAGTAATCATTTTTGCGGAATCTTATTTTCAAGCATAATAAAGTAATAGATTGAAATTAATTCTATTTACACTAATTGTCTACTGACATTTTAATGTTTCAGGTTGCCTCAGACACGTGACACATCTATTTTAACGGCAACCAGCTCAGCTTCAACTTCATATCTCTCTAATGTCATCACAGAAAGTCCTAGTGTCATCTAAAAAAACGCCTTCTGTAAGAACAAGATTCCCTTTAATTTCATTAACCCATATTACCAAACCTATGAGGAAGCTTAACTCCAATGGTTGAGAAAGCATACCAAACTATTGAGAATTTGAAAAAAAAGTCAAACAAAGGGACGAGGTAACATATTGGGAACCTGGAACAGATTAATAATATTCTTTTTGAAATTAAAATCAATGATATGGATGAGCATTCAAAAGCCAGTACCGTTGCTGAAGTTGGGGTTAACCTGAACAGGGACAAAAATCGGATTTCCAACGACCAGATACTCCAAATAATAGAACTGGTTCAGAGCTTATTTGTTTGAACCAATATTATCATGACAATTGAAAAACGTTTATCCAGTTGCAAGTTAAACACAATAATTCCCAAATAAGTACAGCAACATTGAAAACCCGGTTTGTATTACAACTAGGCTTAATTTGTATTGTATTGAAAACCTTAAAAAAATCCCCATCGTTCTATGTTCATAGTTACGCAGTACTTGTGGTGTAGTTTGTCAATAAAAATAAAGAAGTTGTCTTTTTATTGCTTACCTTTATGTTAATCCTTTAGAAAATCTTTCAGTACCTCACACACCTCAAGCACTCAGTGTGATATCGTATTTTTTGAAATCTTAAACTAACCAATGAGGCTGGAATAAGAATCGCCAATTGCCAAAAACCTGTTAGTAACAGCCAGTCTTTCTCGCACTGTTAAGGGTTTTCGAAAGTTTCTCTCTTTCTTACAAAACCTATGTACTATCAATCACATGCAGTGATCAATCATTCCAAATCAGGGCTGGTCATTCTCAAAAAGTTTTTGAAACTACCCTCGAATCTTTGTTCATTCGACAGAGGATCGCTGTCATCTTTTTGCAGGCCATTTAGTCCATTACCACCTCACCTAACCACCTCACCTGTAAGTGGATCATTCTAGCAAAGAGGGTCTTACCCAGGTGTCTTCTTAGTGCCCGGCAGATAGAATAGCGTCATCCACGCTCAACATTCTCAACACTCACTTTTAAATAAATAAGCATAACTTTAAAATATATTAACATAAATAATAATCAAAAACAAATTTTTGTTGTCAACTCGGGTGTAAACGCGCATTTATTTGGTCATCAACTTTGATATATTTGCCAAACTAGGTTGTAGACCACAGTTGTCGACTAAAATTGTTGATGACTTTTGGTTGACAACCCCAGTGTAAACACGCCTCTAGGGGGTGAGGGGTGGATAATTGCTAAGTGTTAGGCTATTATGCTACTATTTAAGGTAATCTAATTTAAGAAATTGAATTAAAACTATCACAGAAAAGAATGACTAGTTTGTCAAAATATTGACTTAAGTTAAAGTTATACCACAGTAATGATTTATTGGCAGAAGTGTATGATTATTATAAACATTGCCTGCCGGGTAAAGTTAGGAGTTCTCCAAACCTCTCACGTAACTTTCAGTTAAAATTCACATCCTAGTTCAACTGTAAATCAATTGACAGCGATATATTTGGCTGATAGGTTAGTACATAGTTAATAACTCACAATTTAACAGCAAAAAACACAGCGATCATTCTTTCAGTGTACTTTTTATGTTGACAAGTATCACAGTTGACTTTGGAATAGAAGTCGTATCCTTAACCTTTTCCGATTTATTCACACAAGTATATAAATGAAAATTTTGGCCTACACTTAATATAACCCATGGGGTTTACTATGCAAGAGGGATAAAATCCAATGTGTCCGGAACAAAACTTAGCTTATTTGTGGCCAAAACCTAAGCTTTATCTGCAAAATAGTTTTTTACCAAATAGTTTAAGTAAAATATAACTTAAAATAACGTCATATATTACAATGTACCATATTTTAAATTCTGAAGACAAAATATAATAGCCTAACTTATACCAAAACTAAAACTATTCTGAAATAAAGTATAACTTAACTTACAAATCAAGTTAGACATGGATTTAAATGCCACGTAAAACCGGATTACGGTGACTTAAATAAATTATCTTTCCCAACAATTACAAAATTATGTTCCCTAACATCCCCTTGTAAATCTGGGCCTAATCTTCAAATGATTACTGAACAAATCTAACATAACATGTGTATACCGTAGAGAAAAATCATCAAAAATGTGTGAAACATAAGTTATATTCCATACCATACGAAAAGTAATAGGCATGTAGTTTATTTATTTATTTTTTATCAGACATAGACGCCTGCACAATGTACGTATAAAATGTTTTAAAGCATACTATCCCTTAAAATGTAGGAGGAGTTGACTGTACTAAAAATTGATCGCATGTTAATTATGTATAGAGTAGATCATTTACTTGGTAGCTTAGTAAACGTAGGATGGTCACCGTTTCAGAGATCTTTTTAAGGTAATGAAAAGATAATTTTTCTAATAGTTTATGTTGATGGAACGTAATTTAGCATACGAAAAAGTCTGATGAGTTATAAATCATAATAGTAATATTGTATAAAGAGAAATATGCTATAACATGTGAATTAATTAGGAAAAAATCAATTTAAAAATAAAATCTACATTAAAATAAATAAATATTCAAAGTATATAATGGGAATATATTTAATAAGGGTTATTGATGCGTAATAAATAAGGGTGTCTTTACTATGAATACATAGATAAAGCAAAAACCATTAAAATAAATGAATGTATTAATTTTTTAGACGGATAGAGGATCTTTATAGGTTAAGGATCAAAATAGCAATCACGAATGGTTAGAATGTTGTAATCATTAGGTTTGATTTTGAAGTTTAAAACTAAATTTCTCCGTTTTTTAATTTCCATAAGGATTCGTCTAGTTCATGTTGATATGTGGCACAGAATCCTTCTCAAACATATCACTGAAAAGAAGTCGGAGAAGCAATTTTATATCAATTTGACCGTAAAGGAGAAAGGATTGCGGGACAAAAAGAAGGATTGGAATGCTGGTTCGATTGATCCCAAGGTATCCAGCAGCATCAAGCTTTAAAACGGCAACTCCTGCCCTGCCCAGCTCGTCCAACACAGGTTGTGATTGAGTTTTATTGCGATAGCACCTTGATGCGTATGTGGTATAATTCAATTTAGGTCTCGGTTAAAAGGTTGCTATTTTAATGTTAAGGTAAAGCCGCAAATGTAAAATATAATGAGATTAACTGAATAAGCTTTTGCAAATACAGTACTGTATCATGTTTTATTTCAGATCGTTAGAGATTTCCTCACAGAAAAACATAGGAAGAGAGATAATCGTTAGACGAGGTCTATTCTATAGTTTATGCATTTCATACAAATAAGATTGAAGGTTAGGCACTGCTAAATTAATTATTTCAACATTCTATTTTAAGTGTGATTGGAACCAACGCGCTCATTCTGTTGCCAATTATACTGTTCAGTACACCATTTACTTATTAAAAGTGAAAAAATAATACAAGAAGAGAAGAGTATTAGAGAAGTTTTCAAAATGCTATATAATAATAATCAAACTAAGAAAGATATTAAAAAGGGATTGGAGAGGTCAAACCCTCAGATTGCAGTTTTAAAATGTAGTTCAACAATGTAGTTGTAGAGAGGTAGTACATTATAAAATGTGATTTTGCTGTTTTATGTATAGGCGCCAATAAGTCTGTTGAAATGATTCGTCTTGTTCACGTGAGCCAGCAAGTGACGGAAAGATATATAAACATTATTCAATATGTTAGTGTTAGGTCAATGGGTTGAAAAATTGCGGCCAGTTGAAAGAAGGATGCAAAAATATGGTGGGTTATCCTTAGTTACTAAACGAACTGGAGGACTGTAGTGTAAGGATATTCTGTAAACAATAATACCGAACTCAAGTATTGTGATGTTCTTTGTGAAGATTGCGCAAAATTCTAACACTTGTAAAAAAAACTTGTCTGGTATTGTGCCAACTAACATGGTTGAACAATGACGACAATGCAAGGCGAATTCACTAAACTAAAAGAAGTGTGGTAATATAGACGTAAGAATGGGGCTGGATGATATTAATTAAGTGAATAATTCATAATGTAACCTAGACAAACTTGTGAATTAGATTTGGAAACATTACTTTAATACAATTTTTCGAGCTTACTTTTTGACAAATTTTCGAGTTTCATGGCAAAATCTAATTCTATCATGACGCATAGTTTAAAACTTACGACGATTGTTGACCTCCTATCAATCAGTCAAACCCAATGGATAGAAGACACACTAAGATGTCACCACCATTGAACACTTTGAAATCGATCTGATATTAATGGAAATAAAAATAATTACGGTACGTAAAAGTGCGATTGCCGCATTTTTAAATCATCCTACAAAAAAAGGCTGACCGTTTGATATAAACCTGTCACAGATGCAAAGGGAATCACCTTTAGTAACTAGTTTAGTGGTACCTAACTGTCAGTTCATATGTTTGGGGGAACCGTAATGGCGTCGGTAAGAAAGTACACTATGTCTATAGTTCTCCTTGAATTCGTGGGGCACTGCTCTTGAAATTGATTCTCGCTTGTATGTATGTAAATCATCAGTTTCAATTACCCGTCCATCTTTACACAGGAATGAAGAGGAAAGTAGCACGTTGAGGTTTACACGAAAGTCAAGTATATAAATGAAAGCAGAGCTTGTGTTTTTATGACCTTTTATTCTTATTAGCCCACAAGCCAAGCGGGTTTCTTTGATTATTCTGAATTTTCATTCGGGAATGGCAACTGGGTCAAAGGTTCAACGTTCAACATAATATTGTGAGAATCGACACCAATATATGGGGTATATTATAAATATATACCGGGTGTTCATAAAGTCTTGCCCTGATTTGATAGCTTTGCTGTACAGAAACCATTAGAGCCACACGCAACTTACATTGCTTCTTTTGAAGAGAATTTAATCTAGTTTTTTTTTATTATTAAGTTGGTAACACCTTTGTTTAGCTGTTTGACAACAATGCAGTTTTCTTTAAATTCTGTACAAAAGCAAATCAGAAATGGTTAGCCTCCAGAAGAAGTAACAGTGTGTCCTATGGTTCCATGAAACCTAGTCCCCCATTACCGGTACTGTCCAAAGACTTTTTGTGCGAACATTTAGAACAACTGCACCTGATGTAAAAAGTATCGAGAGGTGGTATCCATATTTTTGTGACAGGGGCAGTGTGTGTGACAAGAAACGAACTTGACGCCCGCGCATCACTGAAGTCACGGTGGTTTGGGCGTGATCGCCCGACTAAATTGCCTCCTCGGTCACCAGATTTCACGCCTCTGGACTTTTTTATGTGGGGGTTTGACAAAGACGTAGTGTGTTCTACCCCAGTTCTTGATTTAGAGTCACTAAAAGAGAGAATAAGAAATTCAGTGCAGTCTGATACTCATTAAATGTTAACCAAAATATGGGAAAAAAGAAAAAGTCGCCTCGAATATTTACAGGCAACCCAAGGCGACACATAGAATTTTATTGAGTTTGAAAATATGCAAATAAAACTTAAGAAGTCACTTGTTAAAACTGTAAATAAAACATTATTCTACCATCATTTGTTTTCATGCTATTCGATTTCTTTATCAGGGTAAGACTTTATGAACACCCGGTATATCGGTTTCTCTACTCATGATTACGACACGACCTGCTAGACCTGTTCATCTTGGCTATAACATTCCTATTTTCCACTTAAATCAGCTCCTGTATAATGCCTGACAGCTCGTCGGTGATGGGGAGGTTGGTCAACAGTGGGGTGTTATAGCAACTATGAATGAATGAAAAAGTGTTTTCCTACGACTGTCCGTGAAAACAGTTGTTTACGCACTCAATACTCGTCGCAAAACAGGCGATTGCCGTATTCATTTTACTTTGCGCACGCTAGATTTACTTTGCGCACGCTAGATTTACTTTGCGCACTCCAGTGTTTAAACATCAGAACACAAAACAATTTGCATTAGCCAGCAAGGAAACGTTGATTAGTCAGGAATTAAGTTGGCAACACTGGATATAAACATCTGATCTATTGTTGTCCATGTGGTCGTTTTCTATTGAATCAACATAAACATAACCTACAAACCAGCTACGGGTGAGCTACCGGTACGTAAGTTAGGTGCGCAATGATCAACTATGATAGTGACTTTAGTGATTTAAGTGACTTATTCCCTGACGATCTTGCTAAGACTGCTAAAACAGTGGCGTTAAATCTTCTGCATGAAAAATCCAATGAATTTTTAACTAAATGTAGGAAGTGCATAATACAGGCTATCATAAATATATATCACTATCTTGAGATAGGGACCTCACATAGTAGGTATTTTAACATGAATATTAAACTTTTATACTTATTTAAGAAATATTTGGCAGTCGTAGGAAAAATTTAATATGCAACTCGTGCGAAAAGTGCCTTCACTGCACTCGAGAGAAATTATTCCGCACTCGCCTGCGGCTCGTGCATAAACATTTCTCTCGAGTGCAGCAAATCGGCACTTTCCGCACTTGTTGCATAAATAACTATTTATTGCATGTTAAGTACAGTATTTACATTATTTCTTATAAACTAACACATTTAGCAATGGTCCCAAGAGACCGTCTGCTGAGTTTGACACTACTATACTGAACTAAATCTCTTTCACCATTTCCAAAACAACAGAAACACACTTTTGTATACAGAAAGAAAACTATTTATAGCAACTACGCTAGTAACAACGACAAAGTTGAATGTAGCACTAATATTGAATTTTCTCATAGCTACTTAAAAAAGGCGGGTAACCGAAAATATTGTATTAACACCGACACATTTATTCAAATTTATCGTTAGCACGTACATTATTAAAGCCACTGTACTGTATTGGCTACGAGTCAATTTTTTACTTAATTGTTGATAGATTTCTAAAACTCTAGAAAGGATCGAATTATTTCGGTAGGAAGAAGAACGAATCTTTTGGATTCGTTCTAAAGTCTTTACATTCGGTTCTGGTGCCCAACAGTTTACACAGTGTTGCCAGCTGTAGATGATATTTCCTGGTGCTGGGGATTTATATTAAGGTGGATTTATTTTTTATAAGTTGCCTACTTTAGAACCAAGGAAAAAACAAGTCTACTAAATTTGTTGATTGCTAATGCATATGGGATACAATAACAGGCTTGTTAAAAGTATTTTTTAGAAAGATTTGCTATAAAAGTCTGTTAATATTTGTGGGTAAGATACAGTCTGAAACGTTAGTGAGGTAAAACAGGATTTTACAGTTCGACCAACGGGTTTATTGCCATTTTGTTCGGGTTGGTTAGATTACATTAGTGAATTTCCCTTGGGAATACGCTATTACGGCAGTAATCATAGTAGACCTAAGCCCGTTTTTTTTTTTTTTTTTTTTTTTTTTTTTTTTTTTTTTTTTTTTTTTTTTTTTTAAGGTCCTTAAAAGCAAAAAGCAATAAACACTGTTCATACATATATATATATATATATATATATATATATATATATATATAGTGAGTGTCAGAAAAAAACCTTTCAGGATATTGGGAGATTATTACTTGGACGTTAACGAAGAAAAAAGTTCATATAAACATATGTAATAATAAAACTCTTCGTAAAGCCGCTAGCCACCATTTGTTTTTGATACTAAATAATTTTTTGCCGTTGCAAATTATTCTATTAAGATCATATTTGGCATGGCTCTTCATCACAGCAATGCTCGTTTTCAATAGCAAAATACTTTTTTCAGATGAGTATTTTCAAAATGGCGGCAATTGAAATTCAAATACTATCGCAAAACCGAAAAATTTTATCAAAATTTTGTAAAACTCTAAAAAATGTCAAATTAAATTACCTGATACCAAGTTTGTAAGGATCTGAAAACCAATAACGGAGTTCTTGAAATTTTTCATAAAACCACTGATTTTGCATTATGATCAGAAATCAGAAATGTTTATTGCCATTAAATACATAGTTTGTACAATAGGTAGAGTCATATAATTCAGGCAAAAATCATACCCAGTCAAATTACATAAGTAAAAACAATAATTATTCTAGGTTGCAAATCAATTTACAGCATACAAGTGATTGGAATGTGATTAAGTTGATAACACTGGTATAAATTGAGTTTTAGAAATGTTTGGAATTATTAAAAAGTGACAGACAGTAACAATGAGCAATAACAATGACTAGAATAAAAGAGATGGCTTAAATAAATAATCACAACAAATAAATAAAAATTTGAAGGATAAAAAAACATTAAAATTAATAAGATAACAATTATTAAAATAAAAATTAAAAAAAACAATAATAATAAGTAACAACAGTTAACTAGTTAAAAGTCAATATCACAGCCATTAAGGGTCAAGAATTCTTAAATGGAATAAAAAGGGTTCCTGAGAAGCCATGTATAAAATTTGCGATAAAAAGTTTTCCTAGGCGAATCTGAATGTTATGGTTGATTTTATTGTACACTCTTCGGCCTATAGCAAAATGACTACCAAGAGTCTTATTTAACCTACAATAGTCATAGTTAATGGCATTCTTGTTCCTAGTGTTATAGGAGTGAATGTCACCTTTTAAGGTCAGGTTAGGCAGTTCTTTGACAATGTATTTTACAAGCTCAAAAATGTAAAGGTTGATCACAGTCAGAATGTTCATATCCACAAATAAAGGCCGGCAATGTACCCGAAGACTAGATTTGGGAATGACTCTAACGGCCCTCTTTTGTAAGAGGAGAATGTCACTGATTTAGCCACAGTTACCCCACAATACTAAACCATATTGAATAATGGACTGGAAGTAGGCAAAGTAAACAGTCTTTATAGATTCTTGTGGAATATAATTGACAAGCCGTCTTCTTAAGTAAATAGCTGAGGAAAGTCTTGGGAAACATGATCAATGTGTGGACTCCATGTAAGTTTTTTATCAACAATAATGCCTAAAAACTTCACATGTTCACAATCATGTAATGAAGATTTAGCATCGATAGATCTATGCCTTAGACCAAAAGTGAGATTCTTAGTCTTAGAGCTATTGAGAAGTAGGCAATTTGCCCTGAACCATTGGGATGCCTTCGACAGTGTTTCATCGGTGATGGATTGAAGCTGTTTGATATCATTATCAATACACAAAAAAGTAATGCAAATTAAGGAAATTTTTACAGAAAAATCTCAATGTCTCCTTATTTGTTGTCAGATCCTCACAAACATATTACAATTAGTTACTTACTGTAATTTGTGAACTTATTGTGTCCTGTAAAATTTTGATACCATTTACCGGTTTTGAGATGTATGGGAAAAAATAATTTTTTACTTGAAAACAAGCATCTCTGTGATGAAGGTTTATGCCAAATATGAACTTAATACAATGTAGGGCTATGGAAATAAAAATTATTTAGTTTAAAAACAAAATAGCGGCTAGCGGCTTTACAAACCGTTTTAGGACATATGTTTACAGGAACTTTTTTCTTTGTTTTTTTTCTCTCCCCATGAACGCCGGCGTCGGTGCCAAGCAGCCATCTCTCTCGGCCTGTCCCTCATACTCACACTAAACATTAAAAAACCGATTTTGAGTGAACTAATTCCCCATTTTGTTTGATAAAAATCCATAATTTTCAAAGATTCAAAATAATCATTTTCAATAAGTTATTGTTGCTAAACCGTCATAGTAAACATTGATTTTATGTTTTTTAATTTATTAAAATTTACTAAAACTTAATACAACGTCAAATTTAAGAAAACCTAATACGATGTCAATTAATAATTACTTATGAACCTCACATGGATGTCGTTATTCATCATGAATAAAATTTATTAATGCATAACATTTAATTTTACAAACAAATTTAACTTTTCTTAGATGGCTGGAGCCCCCTTGAAACTCACCCCCTCTGCAGCAGCAGAATGCTTCACTTGGGGTTAGTTGGTTTCGCGTGGGAGATGGATTCACCGGTGAAAGTGTTTTTTTTCCTGCTCGTATTAGGCGGTGATGTAGGCTCCGAAGCCTCCGTGCCACTGGAGCCAAGTCTCTCCACAATCACTAACACAATAAATACACCATCAGCTCAATCGGCTGTGGCTAGACAGCATTGCCAGTAGTGCCAACAGTAGTGCCAACACAAACTTAACAAAAAACAAATTTACCTACAAGGATGTAAATTAACTGTTATCAAAATGTGTTTCACATCGAGGGTAGCACTAACATAATTAACTGTACTCAATTTGTAACCTAAAATAAGTAGTAGCAAACTTCTAGAAATTTGTAAAGTATTCAAATTTTGAGCCAAATATTTACATTTCAACAGCTTTGGGGCAGCATAAAATTTAAACTTTTTGCCTCCTAATTTTTTTGTGAGAAATTAATAATTTGAACTCGAGTAAATTGTCTATTCCATTTAAATTTTAAAATGTATGTTTTAATCAAAGTTTCGAAAAAAATTACGTTTTCGGTAAAATTTTCTAAATTTGATTTCTTTGGGGCACCTGAAGATATTAGTTACATATACTCAATTTTTAAGGGTGGCTTTTACCTACCAATAGACAACGTTTTGAAACTATTCCATGAAATTTATACGAATTTTGTATTTTTCACTCCACCCTACTGGAGGTCCCTTGAAACTCACCCCTTCTGCAGCAGCAAATGCTTCACTTGGGGTTAGTTGGTTTCGCGTGGGAGATGGATTCACCGGTGAAAGTGTTTTTTTTTCCTGCTCGTATTAGGCGGTGATGTAGGCTCCGAAGCCTCCGTGCCACTGGAGCCAAGTCTCTCCATTAGAATGGCTGCTGTGGAGGACATGCTGCCCCGCAGCGTGAGAATCGAGGGATTTGTGAGCCGTTGATCAAGATCGTCCACCACATTTCCCATTCGTTTCCTTCGGGGTCTCCACCGCTTAACAATCCAGTTGTACAAGAAGAACATACAGCACACCATCAGAGCCAACACTACTAAACCCAGAGAACCATAGATGGCAAATTTAACGTTGCCTCGAAGGACCAGATTGCTACATTCTGTACCGGAAGAACATCTAGAATTTCCAGTGTTACCACAACTTCATTCCAGTTTATCATGTCTTCGTAGCTCGTGGCCTCAAAGTTTTGCGGGGGTATGATGAATTGACGGATCTTCTGGGGTTTTAATGAACGGCCTTTTGGAAAAAGCTCGCTCTCTAATCACTTTTATATCGTCGCTCATTATACATAAAATAATGTTCTCTGGATGCGCGAAATAAGCATTACGCTGTATTACAGGATCCACTACAGTTTTTAAGTTCTGGGGCAGATAACGACTCCTTTTAATGGTTTTAAACACATGTATACTTCCATTTGTCCAGCTTGGGTTTGTATTAATTTCAAACCACATTGGTCCGTAAACCTTTGTTACAAAAGCTGCTAGTGTAAGCAGATTGTCATCTGGGTTTTCGGTAGACACATACAAACGGAAAATTGTATTTGCTGTGGTAAGCCATCTAGAATGAGACATATGGCCTGGATATTTGTTGGCCAGATCTGCAGAACACCTACCTTTTGAGACCGCAGTGAGGATTTCATATAAATACTTTTGATCAGCACTCAAATCCGACTGATTGTCTACGTTGGTTATTACAGTTTCTATTTTTTTTAAATCCACAACAGGCATTTTATCACATTCTTTTAGTTGTCTACCTATGGCACCTAAAAAATCTGTAGGGCCAGTAGTTTCTCCATCCAAATATGTTAATAAGTCACGTAATGGTAATTCATTCGAGTGTAGATGGCATATAAACCAATGCATAAGTTTATTTTGGTTGATTTCAATTAAACGAATGATTCCACCTTTTTAGGTCTAGTATCGGCAACAGTTCCATCACAACCAATAATATACATTTGGGACAAGTCAACACTATTTTCTGTCAAGTAGTTCAAAATATCATGTGTTATTCTATTGGATTTTCCCGATGAAGCAGTAACGTGGCCTAGGTAAATACTGTTTGGCTCTGTAATAAGAGAGTAAATGAGATTCACTCACAACTCGATTGTAGAATTTATCACCTTTCTTCTCTTGTGTTAAAGTTTCATCTTTCCTTCCATCAAAGTAAAGGCCGATAACAGGTTCAGTATCAGATTGTTGTAATTCTGTACGCTTCTTTAATCTCTCTCTGCGAATTTTCGAACGGTCAACTACCAAGCTGGAGTCTTCTACATTAATCATACCAACATCTTGCAAAACAGCTGATGCTACCATGGCAGCAGATCTGTCAGACACACCTGTTCTATCACAAGCAACTGCTAGAGATGGTAGACGGATTCTCATTTGCTTAGCTGTTTTTAAGCTGTCACTTTTACTGGAGCATGGATATGAGAATTTTGAGCAGCCTGGTTGAGGCTCTAACAAGTTGATTTTCTTTGGTGGTTTTCTGCTTAATTCCCCTTCTGGATTTGAAACACACAAGTTTTCATGTAAGTCAGAAAGGCAGAGGGGTCGTCTGTTACCACAGCACTAGACAAGAACATTATTTCTTTGTTCAATCGCTCTGCTCTTTTTATATTTTTAGTGGTTGTTATGGCATCAATAGATCCAATGAACATTAACCTCTCACCTCTTTGGTCAATGAGGAAATTTCTTTCTTTTCAAGGGACTCTGGCACTTTTGTCACAGGAACAAAGATTGAAATCCTTGCATTTACGGCTACACACGTCTAACAATTTCAAAGAATCGTCTTTAAATTTTCGAATCTTGTCTTGATAGCTTGATACATTTTTTAGTTCTTTGTATGGTTTCATGAGGCATCTAAATTTGTCATGATACGCTCGGTTTAACTTCAATATTCTTTTATGCGACACAGTTGGAAGAGAGGCTTTATTCCAAATTTCTTTAACCTTGGGAGCCACTATTTCAGAAACATCACCAACTGTTGGATCTTTACCATTAGCTCTTTTAGTTCATTTCTTACATTCAAATAACATTGCATTAGCTCTTGATGTGTCGGTAGTAATGTTTGTTTCAAGTGCTGAGGAAATCCAATCACGGGACCAGCTGTTACATTTCTCGTCTTTACCTTTTCACAAATAATCAAACACTGTAATTCTAACTTTATCAACACACATCACTTAGAGCGTAAGAAATACTAGTTCACCAATCACCAGTTATAATCATAAAACATAACCTAAAAATCACTAACACAATAAATACACCATCAGCTCAATCGGCTGTGTCTAGACAGCATTGCCAGTAGTGCCAACAGTAGTGCCAACACAAACTTAACAAAAAACAAATTTACCTACAGGGATGTAAATTAACTGTTATCAAAATGTGTTTCACATCGAGGGTAGCACTAATATAATTAACTGTACTCAATTTGTAACCTAAAATAAGTAGTAGCAAACTTCTAGAAATTTGTAAAGTATTCAAATTTTGAGCCAAATATTTACATTTCAACAGCTTTGGGGCAGCATAAAATTTAAACTTTTTGCCTCCTAATTTTTTTGTGAGAAATTAATAATTTGAACTCGAGTAAATTGTCTATTCCATTTAAATTTTAAAATGTATGTTTTAATCAAAGTTTCGAAAAAAATTACGTTTTCGGTAAAATTTTCTAAATTTGATTTCTTTGGGGCACCTGAAGATATTAGTTACATATACTCAATTTTTAAGGGTGGCTTTTACCTACCAATAGACAACTTTTTGAGACTATTCCATGAAATTTATACGAATTTTGTATTTTTCACTCCACCCTACTGGAGGTCCCTTGAAACTCACCCCTTCTGCAGCAGCGAATGCTTCACTTGGGGTTGGTTGGTTTCGCGTGGGAGATGGATTCACCGGTGAAAGTGTTTTTTTTCTTGCTCGTATCAGGCGGTGATGTAGGCTCCGAAGCCTCCGTGCCACTTGAGCCAAGTATCTCCATTAGAATGGCTGCTGTGGAGGACATGCTGCCCCGCAGCGTGAGAATCGAGGATTTGTGCGCCGTTGATCAAGATCGTCCACCACATTTCCCATTCGTGTTTTTCGGGGTCTCCACCGCTTAACTACCCAGTTGTACGAGAAGAACATACAGCACACAATAAGAGCCAACAGTACTATAGCCAGAGAACCATAGATGGCAAATTTAACATTCGCTCGAAGGACCAGATTGCTACATTCTGAACCGGAAGAACATCTTGAATCTCTAGTGTTTCTTCAGGAATCCGAACAACCACACTTTTCCGTACTGGGACTGCACTGGTCACCCGCCTCGGATTGCTTTACGTACAATCTCAATTTTCTGCTCGATCCTCGGCCTACAAAACGCTCCACCGTCTTAATCGCCAAATTATATGACCCATGCGGATTTCTTTGTCCTTGCATAATGCAAGCGAAATGGTTTATGCAACTTCTGTGGACTACAGGCCTGTCATGGGATGATCCCCTGCCAGCTGATCTCGCCGAAAAATGGCACTCAGTCATTACTGACGCTCATCACATAACAAAAATATCTATTCTTCGAGCGTTTCAGTTCTCTCTCTCTAGTTCCGTAGAATTACACGGCTTCTCGGATGCATCAGAAAGTGGATACAGTGCAGTCGCATACTTCGGCTGCCAGCTCTCAACGAATGACGTGATCATTCACCCCGTTATGGCGAAAACCCGTGTTGCTCCTCTCAAAATAGTAACCTAGTAAAATAGTAATAGTTGTAACAATGGTTCCATCTCTCCCTGTCACTAGTTCATAACTTTCCTATTTTACAAAGATGGAGAGGCACTGGTTGCATAGAATTGCGTGGTCGCATGGAGTATCGTTGGGTTGTAACTGAAGCAGAGGTTGCAGATAGTCTCACCATCCCCTGCCTCAACACATGGCACATCTCTTGGGCCAATATTCAGCACTGCCTCAGATCTGCAAGTTGATGTTCAGTGATAGGCAAGAGCACAACTTCGAAATAAATGTTTGGCTGATAAAGGGTTGGCGCCGTCCTGTACAGAAGCCAATATGGTTCGGCTGAAAGTTATGATATCTAAGTAAACCATGAGTGGGCTTTCATCACAACAAATTCCTTCTACTTGGCCCATATCATTTACCACAATTTGCCTTGGGAACTCAGAAACATTAGTTTATAAGAAAATATTACCCGCTGGCTTGTCGGGTTGGAAAAGGAGACTGCCTTGAATTTGCTAGACTCTATTTATGTTGCATAGATTTTCGAGCTTTTGCATTTAAACTTCATTTATTTATAAAATATAAGTTCAAAGTTGTCTGAAAAAAGCTTTAAACCCGATCTTGGGCCGATTTTAGTCAATTATTGAACCTCTATATCACCCTTTTTCCATAGTATGATAATCCCAATCGACATAACTTATGAAAATAGACCTAGTCCCACACCTTCTTGTGAACTTTGATAAAAAATCGGACGCTTCGTTAACAGGTCTACTGACTTCACATAATTTACATACATATTTATATATGTATCCTAATAAGTATATATATGCTTATACAAATTATTTATGAATAGCATGTTTGTCATCTGGGAACTCTGTAGTAAAAGGTTAACATGTTTAAAGGTTTATATCTAACCTTCGGCACCACCGTAATATGGTATTTCCAATGAAAGAAATGCTTAAAATCCCGCACTTGAAAGTAGCTTTAAAGAGCAATATCACTCTTATTACATATAATAACTAATACATATTATGAATCAAAATGTGCAGAATTTAATTTTCTATATTTTACTAATTTACATAGTTTAGCAACCTTTAATGGTTCAAAAGATATTCAACAAAAACTTATAAAAATACAGCCGCCATTTTGAAAAAATCGTCCATAGCAGGCAATAAACGCAGCTTCGGAGAGTGGTAGACTTTTCACTATCGATTTTCTCAGGTAATTTTACATACGAATCGGTCAAAATATATTAGTTTGCAATTACTTCCGGGTTGAACCATAATTTGACTAGACTATTATTAAATATAGGAATAACTTATAAAAAAGGTAAATACTGCTGTATACTATCATGACGGACGTACAAGTGTTTGAACGCTGTTTTCCGAAGGGACTTTCCCGCACAAGTGGCTGAGCTCTGTGACTCTAAAGGTGGGACAAGTAATAGAACACTGTCCTGCAATATAATTTTTACCTATTCGCCTTGAAACTAATTTCCCATAGCTAGTAAAAAATAAAATAAATATTAGAAATGTTGATAAACATTAAAAAGTGCATGTAGGTTTGTTTCATCAAAGAGCCCCGCAGGAACACAAAGACACACGCATACGCACACGCACACGGGCGCACTTGGGATTGTTTTATCCCAGGACTCACTACAGGCTCTGCACTGTTTTTTTTATTTACACAAATTTCCCCAGAGATCAACGTTACATTCACAATGTTATGCTTACATCCTCCCCAATTGTACCTCGTTTTGGCGGATATTGCTAATAATAGCGCTTATTATTCCAGCACAACATGATACCATACACAAAATATTACTGAAGTTGTATACAAATTACGCTGTACAATATTAAAGAACATGCAATTTTCGTATGACTTTTATTTATTTTTTTATTTTTATTTTTATAACCTCGGAGATAAAAGTTAAATGTTAAGGAATGTGATTATTTGTTAGGCCTTATTATTAGCACTGGAACTTACAATCAAATATTTCCCAATGTAAAGTACCTCAACATTGGTAGATTAATCGTATCTTAATACAGTCTTGATAGTAACAGGGCATTAGTTACGAAGTGGCAATATCAGCAACGACTATTTGAGTTAATCTCGATTAGGGTCTAATTGGTTTTGCGATAATTGCGTTTGAGGCTCGTATATTGTCGGTTGCAGAGAGTCTGATAAAACCACCCAAAAGGTTGCCTTATCATTTCTATCATAATAAAACCAATTTTAATACAGTACAGGGATTATTTATTTAGTCGATCGAAAATTCATTTAAGATAAACTCAGTTTTTCAACGTAATCTATATATTTTTCCAGAGATCATTTAAGAAACCTTTTCTCTAATTTCTGTAGGCTTACACATCAAACACGCTATTAACATGTTTAGGCACTTTCTCTTAGTTTTTATTTAAATGCCATAATATACATGAGAAAGGGACACCTTTAACTTTTGATAGCAAACACTCTAAGCAATGGAATGGTTTCTCTAACAGCAACCTTTTGCAATATAGAATAATTTAGTAATAACCTATTGATAAATAGTGATCAGACCTTGACCTTAAAACGACCTTCATTTTGGGATTGAATTGACATAAACCAATGATGTCTTAAAGTGATGTTCCGACAGACAAATCCCTCTCTTTTATAATGTGGATCCCTCTCTTTACTTATGACCTCTCTTTACCCTCTCTTTATTTATAATGTGGTCTTATCTTCACTTGTCACTCCGTTACGTTCTATTCCAGCAGGTCGTCTGTAAGGTTCTACTGCTGTACTCACCTTCACGAATTGTGCTATAAATATTTGTTTAATTTTTTTCCATTTCGTAAATAAACGTTGCCTTTATAGTAGAGTAAATCTAGCGAAAAAAGGGCCTTAACCTTAAACAAATTCCAACAAGCAATTTTTTTTACTGTTTTTGAATGTTTGAAAGTTCTTTGTTAAGGAAAAAAAAGTTTACCAAAATTTGCCAACCGGAAGTTGGTTTTTTCAAGATGGCGACTTTTATTTTACTGAAATTTCTTACTTCTTCCACAGGTTGGTTTTTTCTTTGTAATTCGCCAACCAATGTACATTGAGCTTACACTTTGGTGTCATTTTGTTCGGAACAAACTAAGGAACAGTTCTAAGTTATATTTTATTGAAAACGAAGTAGCAGTGTCACTCACAATTTCTTAAAAACATAAAAAATGTTATTCATTTTCTTTTTGACACTCAACTGTTTCATATTTGAAACACTTAAACATATAATATTGTTATAATTTAGTATTAAAATGAAAGAACATTCATATACAAACATTTTGATTCATAAATCATAATTATATCGTCTTTAGATTCCAAGATATGGCCATTTTAGTATATAATGTAAGTTTCCATTTTTAAACCATTAATGCGTCATATGAGTACTTTAATCGAAGAGTAAAACAGCGAAAAAGCCTTAACCTGTACCTAATTCCAACAAGAGATTTTTTACATAGTGTCTTGATGGAGGAAAAAAAGTTTACCAAGATCGGCCAACCAGAAGTTGGTTTTTCAAGATGGCCGCCATAAATCATTAAAATTGTACAAGATCTTACAAATCTTGACGTAGCTACTGAACCAAGTTACATAGAACTTTAAATCTGGTGTCGTTTTTTTAGCAATTAAACGATAAACAAATAAAAGCCATAATATAATGAAAATATTGTTATAGATTGGTTTTAGATAGAGTTAAAGTAGAAAAATATTTTTTAAATGTGTAATTTCCTATCTGTCACACATTTTACTCTTATATAAATATGTTTGCCATTTTTTATTACTGTTTTAGATAAAACGTCTTTTCACGAGTGATTAGAGACCAAAATTATGTTTCTATAAATTTTTAGTTGTAAAGGATATCGTATTTTTAATTATTAAATTATTTAAAACATTAAATTATTTAAAGCTACATGACACTTTGTTTTAATTAAAATCTTTAGTTGAAGTTAATTTATCAATTGGGTTAAACATGCATGATAGAGTGATAATAATTAATTGTAATAATAAAAAAAAAAAAAAAACTCCAAATTATGGTCTGTGTACCTTGGAGAACACGAAAAAGGGGATATGGCGTAAACATTGGTGGAGGTAACGTTTCTTTTCGGAGAGGGAGCAAGAGTTAGAAATCAATGCAAATATTTTGACCGCTCAAGCTAAAATAATCATCATCGACTAATACTCCTCTAAATGCCATTTTAAATTAGGAAAAATAATTAGGTTAACTATAAAATAATTAAAAAATAAATGGAAGGCATAAAATATTAATTACAAAAATTTTCATATTAATTTTACAGTTATTTTGCTTTTACAAATCACATTATATTCATGGTGCATTCTTATGTATTTAGTCCATGTATTTTAAACTTGGAATTGTTTGAGACAATAAAATCATAAATCATAAATAATTATGATTTTTGCGCCATACTTCTCATTTTATAAAGGAAGTATTTTAATTTCAGACTTAAAAATAGGAATACAAATTTAGGAATTAATAATTTAAATATTTTTAGTATATTACATTATTATAGAAAATTTCTTGCTCTAATCTGTCTGATTTATTAATATACACCACAGTTTAATACTTGAAAAGCCCGTATAGTGAAATATTAAAGCGTTAAAAATAATTATTAATAATAACTAAAGAGAAATGAATAAAGGCATAATATTTTTACTATGATTTAACTTATTTTCATATCAGCTTTTACTGATAGTGTACAGTTCCAGCAAATCATATTAAGAATTTTATTACACGTTTTAAATACTAGCGTTATATTAAGTTATAATCAGATTTATGCTACATCATAAATATATCACTGGTTTTAGGTCATTTTTATTTTTTCCAATAATGATGATATGAAAAAGTATAGTTTTAAGTATAAATTTCCATTCAAGTTAAAAAATGAGTTTATCCGTTTTAGGTACTGTTTTAAAAATAATATGGACTTTCTTAGAATGTTCTATAGTTTTTAAAATTAATTTTGTTTAACAGTGATGTTCGACTGCGTTCGTGGGTATGTGAAAATAACTAGAGACAAGTGAGCGGATTGTGAGAAATTGTATAGCGTATATTACTGTTAAAATGTCCCTGGGAATTTGTATGATTTTGTACAATTTTATTCTAAAATTATTTAAAATAAAAAATTTTTATCGGCTCTTATTTTTTTAGCAACATATTAATGTTGTTATGTGTTTAATGTCGTTATAATAACTCGGAAAACTTTGTTTCGAAAGTTGAAAGCTTACAAAATTAAGAATATTTTTGACTCGCTTAGTGCAACTTTCAAGGATCTTACGCTTATTTACAGTTTATTTATACTTGTATTATATTAGGCCTACTTTAGAGCTATAGTTAAATAAATTTAACATATTGTTGATATAAATTTTAAGTTTTTGTCAAATGTTCATTATGAAATAAATAGTAATTTTATAACGGGCAGACAAATTCAAATAATATATATACTAAATAGAAATAATGTTTTTTATGTGATACAGAAGTTTTGTGTGTTTCATTTTGATGTAATATTAGGTATTAAAAATTCTACTTGTTTTACGAGACAATTAGTGAAACATATTTTTCTTACATTTAAATCGTTATTGAGGAGTTAAGTAATTTATTTATTTTTACTATCATATGAATTTTACATCCAGCAATTAAAAACAAAAAGAAAAAAGAAATCACAGAAACTGTGACAAAATTATTATTATAAATTGTCATAATTACGACAACCGTACCCACTTGCCGCTCTAAAATATTTGAATAATAATTTAAATCAGCAATGCGGAAAGTGTCATTTTGTTGGTTCAACACAACCCTGTAAAGCATGATAAATAAAAATGTATAAAAAATCCTACATATGATATTGCATGTCTTTGCTAGGGTAATGAATATTTTTGTATACCTTCAATCATTGTGATTACGCAATTATGCATAAAAAGTAAACACATTTAACAGGAAAGTAATATTTAAAGTATGTAGATAATAAAAAGAGTATCCAATAAACTCAATAACACCAAGTATTAATTAATAACCATACTGTTCTTCAACTTTCAATATTGAAATAATATGAATAACAAATAACCACCAATTTATGATAATTTTCTGTTCAAAAAATTACTTATTATATGCTTGATTAAATCTTGTGCATTTCAACACCAAGATAAATACTAAATTTGGAGAAAAAAAATTAAATACTAAATAATTAATTTCAATATTACATCGTCATATGCACAACGTCATCTGCCTATCTGATATACTCAACTCTATTTTTCTTCTTTTTTTTCTTTAAGACTTAATTTTCTAAACATTAAATTATCAATATACAGCATTGTTTCTAAAAAATTTGAAAAAATATTTTCTCCAAAACTGTACTTGACCATAGTTAAATAAGTAAATTAAACAATAATTTATTTATTCCTGTATTTTACTAGTTAATTGAAATATGTTCCTCGTGTAAAAGACAGAAATTTATTATAATTTATAATTTCTTATTATCCACTAGGATACTGTAGTTTAAAGTCGTAAAATGACCTGATTATTATTAATAGAATAACTCATAATAGTTATAATTAAAATAATAAGGGCTTATATAATTTATAACGTGAAATCAAAATAACTCCAAAATTACTATATATAAATTGTTTATTATTTCGAATTTATGCCTTTTATATAACCTTTCTGCTATATTGTAGTTAATTAATTCTTAGTTTTTCTTAATAGAAAATTTTATTTTATGCGATATTATAAGTCAATGATAACTATAGCTTACGGTCACAGAGATTTGCCCAGATTTCTAACTCGAATCCCAAAAACCTAAGTTTAAATTTTTGTCCCTCTCCAAAGAAACTTTACCCGCACCAATGCTTGCAACATCAATTTTAGTGTTTTCTGAGGTACCCAGAGCAACATTTAGAAGTTAATTATCATCACTCTCTCAAGCATTCTTAACCCAATAGACACCTTAAATACAATTAATGATTTTGTTAAAACAAAGTGTCATGTAACTTTCAACTTAAAATGTGATTTTCTTTACAACGAAAAATGATAGAAACATAATTTTGGTCTCTAATTACTCGTAAAAGGACGTTTTATCTAAAACAGTAATAAAAAAATGATAATTACTTGTATAAGAGTAAAAATTGTGAAAAAACTAGGAAAATTTCAAGTTTTTTATAATATTTCTCTATTTTAACATTATGTACATACAAGCTATCGCAATATTTTCATTATATTATGGTTTTTATTTGTTTACCGTTCAATTACGAATAAAACTAAACCAGATTTAAAGTTCTAGTTATTTTGGTTCAGTAGCTATGTCAAAATTTGTAAGATATTGTATTATTTTTTTAATTTATGGCGGCCATCTTAAAAAAACCAACTTCCGGTTGGCCGATTTTGGTAAACTTTTTTTTCCTTCATAAAGACACTAGGTACAGTCAAAAAACATCATAACATCTCTTGTTGGAATTTGTTTAGGGTCAAACCTTATATTTACCCTACTATTAATAGAGAGTCTGTATCGAATGTGATATTATTTGTATGATATTTTCGGGATAAAATAGAAGAACAATTCTGAATATAACCTTAGCATATAATTTGTTTATTTATATATTTTTTAGTTTTCTGTATGAAGTTCCAATAACTCTTCAGGTGCTTTTGAGTTATTTTATTCTTGAAAAGGTTTTTTTCTTCAATATAACATTAAACTTAGGAAAATGTTTTATTTTGTTAGTTCAAGTTTTCAGTGAACCAGACATAAAATGTACATGAAGAAACTGTATTATTTCACATCAATTAAATTATTAAAGAAGCCATATTTTCTCGATGTCTGGTGGTTTACAAAAATTATATTTCCCTACTAGTCACAAAAATGATCTATTTTGAAGCGAGATAGTATTTTACACGACGGCATATTTTAACTCTTTGAAACATTATTTGTCAACTTGTAGTTCCAGTCTGCTCGGGAAGCAACCCCTATGTTTTCGTCTCGACCAAAAATTAATGATGGAATTAACTACCCTGTTCAAATCAAGAAACTCATAAAGGAAAGACGTAGGTTATGGAGAATCTGGCAGATTACAAATAATAAAAATTGTAAAACAAACTTCAATAGAGCGTATCAAAACCTGAAACGGCTTTAAAAGCGTGTAAAGAATTATTGGTTTAAGGAGTTTACAAGTTATCTTTCCCAACGGAAGCAACAGAACACTCTTTATAGAAAGTAAAAAAAAAAAAAAAAAAAAAAAAAAAAAAAAAATTGAACCGACAAAAATCAGCTATTCCGCCCTTAGTGCAACCTGGTGATTCGTAGACTAAGAGTTCGAATGAAAAAACCGGAATTATTTACGTCACACTTTCCCAAGTATTTACACCCCATCCTAGTGTAACTGACTACCTTGAGGTAATACCATATCTAGATTCTCCTAATAAACTGGATTTTCCTATTGAAACGTTTACTAAAAATGAAACTATGTAAAGCATAATTTACGAAATTGATTCCAGGGTATGATAATTAATTGCAAAAATTTTAAAAGAGCTCCCGGAGAAAGGTTTTGAATTTCTTACTTTCTTATACAATGTCATTTTAAGCCTGTAGTATTTCCCGTCTCAATGGAAAGTCTTAGAAGGTAATATACTACCCAAGCCTGGAAAATCCCCGAACAAAGTAACTTCTTATAACCCATCAGCCTCCATCTAAAAGCGTCAAACGTTTTTAAGAAACTACTATTGAAAATACTAGGACCGCTCTCGGATGAGCAAAAAACAATTGGATGGAAAACAGAAATCTAGGATAAAACATCAAGGAGTTTACACCAAATAGAATCAGGTGTGCCGAAGGAGACCATTCTGGGGCCACTGATATATCCAATATTCACGTTGACATTCCAGAAAATCCAAACACATTTGCGGATTTACACAGCTCTTGTAGACTCGCGCGAAGACCCCTCAATAGCATCCCAAACCCTACTAGATGGACTGAATGATCTTTCTTTATGGTTTAAGGAATAAATGATCAAATAGAATGAAAGTAAGGCAGTTCACGTAACTTTTATCTTGAGAAGAGCTAATTTTCCCCCAGTCCTCGTAAATAATGTCATTTTACCACCTCATGACGAAGAGAAATATTAAGGCATCCATATTGACAGAAGATTCACCCACCGAAGTCACTTTTGGCACAAATGATCAACACCTCAACTTAAGTTCGGTCAAATGGCGTGGCTCATCGGCAAGTACTCAAAACTTTCTATTGTAAACCAATACTGCACCAAAAGGTTGTCCTCAAACCTTTGTGGACATGCGGAATTTCCTTATGGGGAACAGCATCCAAGACAAATATAGACATCCTGCAGAGGTTCTAATCTAAAGTGTTGAGATTCATACTACAAATGCTATGGCATGTCTCTAAAACTACCATTAATAACTACTGAAAAATCCCACTCATTATTGAAGGAGTAACCAACTTCAGTGAAAAATATCTTGTCAAACTTGAAGACCTTTTAGTTATTGTTTTATATAAAATAGATTGTAAGGAAGAGTATGTTTACAAAAATTTGTAATTCAATTTTTTTTTTTTTTTCATAAATAATCACAACTTAATTTCCATGAAATTTTATTTAAAATCTTGAGTACCATGGACCGTGTAGCTGACACACACACACACACTATGGAGGGGTCTCAGTGACCGCTGAAAAACTAATTATTTTTACAAAAAAATTTAAATATTTAAAATCTAATATTGTGTACATGTCATTTGGGTTTTATTTATGGTGTGTTTTCATAAAAAATAATAACCCTAAGAACAAAAATAGTGATTATTATTTTGTTTTAAATTTTGGAGGTTATTGGAATAAATTAAACAAAATGTTGTATATAAACGTTGTTATTAGATGTAAATACAAAATAAATTTTAAATACCGACTGTACAATGTGTAGCAACCCTAATTTTCAACCCCCAAAGTTTGGTTCTGGTTTAGTCAAGAATGCAAGGAATACAAATTTAACACAGGCACGATTGAGCGGTCTGTCAGGCCTCAAATAGTTACAGTGTTTTACAGCCACTCATAATTTTGTTTCTATTTTCAATTCCTAAAACAAATATCACACAGTTTTTTGGCACATTCCAAACAATGCTAAACTTAAAATAACACCACGACTATGGTTCGTATCCGAGACAACACAATGCTAAACTGAAACTTACTCCAACACTATCGAACGTCCGTCAGACTGCAAAACGTGTGTAGCTCGCAAACGAAAAATCGAAACCTAAACTTACTGGCACACGACACTGGCTAGGCCGTTCGTGGCCCCCACGCTGGGCAGTGGGGGGAGGGGAGTCCGAGAAATTTGAAGGCGGTCTCCCAGACGTTCCAAAGTACTTAGGGGGTTTGTTGAGACTGCTGTTTGAACAAAAGTTTGTCAAAACAAAAAAGGCTGGCGTAAATGATCTTAGTTTTTTGTAGTATGGTACAAAAAATGGATAATTTTCGTAGATATCAGAGACTAAGGCAATAAACTACTTGAAAATATAAAGGAATGACAATGCCATTCCATAGTAAAATAGTAGCGTTGCAAACTTAAGCAAATAGCTTTGCTTTTTTGTTTTAATTCACTTTTTTTATATAGTTTCATGGTAATAAAGCTATTAAATTTCCACCAACAACCAACTATACCTCTTCACAGTTAACAGCTGGTTTTTGATCAAAAATACTGAGATTAAAATAAATGTTCCTTAATTTTTGTATAAATTTCGTTGTTATTTCGTTACCAAAATATTAACCAATAAGACTAATGTTAAAAACTACGATTTTAAAACTTAATTTTAGGCCAAATTCGATTTCTTCTGGGGTTGAGGCTGTTTTTAAATCTCTTTTTGTTCCAAAATCACTCAAAGCAAAATCTACCCGCTAGATTCCGAGATTGCGGATCAGACAGTGCTCGTATGGCCTGTAAAAATATCATATAGGATAGAATTAGTATAATATTTACACGTTACATGTTAAAATGAATGTTGTTCAATAAGCAAAGCTGGTTTTTCCTGTAGCCTACTTTACATTGGGAAGTACCGTAATGTCCGATTTTGATAATACCATTGCCTATATACACTTATGTTATGTAACGTGAATAGACTTCTCATAGCATAGACGTGTTTGAAACCAATTTACTATGCCGCACACTTTCGCGGCGATCATGTTGTCCAAGTGACGTGTGTTAGGTAAAACATTACTACCATTCTTCTAAACCAAGGTTGAAAAATGTTATACTTGAGGGTGAAGTTAATGCCGTGATAGAGTGTTTTAAGCAGCACTGTAGATCCAACTGACCAATTACAGCAAACTTAACGACTCTGGGTGGCATACACGAATTTTCCAAATTTGTTTATAGTATCCTTGCTATTTAAAAAATCAAATAAAATTAATTGGATGAGAAATCTATTCATATTGATGAATATGGTCAATGATAATACTGTATTTGTTACAACCATTGCAATGTAAAAACCCGGCGAGACTCCAAAGTTGAAAAAGAAAAAAAAAAAAAATACCAACAGAAATAGAAAAAAAGTGTATATTTAAACTTTTACACAGTTTAGCAACGTCAAAAAATACAGAAAAGTTACGCCGTTTCGTAAGAGAAGCTGAGGTCAGGGGTTCTACTTTATTGTTGTTTTGTCGTCCAAACAAGTTTATCCGAGTTTATCATAATGTCACTCTGACAAAGATTCTAAATTTAATTTCCATCACTCTTTCATACTTTTTTTATTCCAAGGATTTCTAAAACGTTTTATGTAAGTTAAAAAAAAAATTAGAATATTGTGCTTAACTTTAATGCACTACAAATTACCTAATTAATGGAGTCATGTAAATTAATTAGCAGAACACTAATAAAACTTCAGTATAATTGTCTTACTTCCTTAACTCAGTAGATCACACTCATAATAAGCAAACGAATAATAAAAACTATAAGAAACCTTAAAACAAAATATGAAATTTACAAATGGTTGTAAATTATATTTCCCGAATGAACTCTACAAGAAATGTTAAATGCTGAGATAATTATAATGCTGACATTGAAAATTTGGCCACATTAAACGGAATTCATATTATTTAAACTTTAGTTCATTATTTACCGTTAAAATCGTAACGGAGCTAAATTGCATCTCTTTCGCTCTAGAGAGTAATCAGAGTTAAAATCATCAGTTGTTCGTATTCATAGTACCGTAACTCAGCGGTAGAAGAATTGTGGGTAGCTGTCTGTTAGTGTAATCACACCTGCTACCGTCAGCAAATCTAAAAGTGACTGCCTCAGCAAGGTACTGCTGGAAAATTAGGTTGATGTCCTTGCACTGCAAGACACATGTGCAGAAGACTTAGAGCACAGTGCGAGGGGCAACATCCCAGGATATAAGCTTTTGGAATAAATAGGTCGAGGTCTATGAAGTGCCGACCTACATTATGCAGGACATAGACGATGTATTAGTCTCCCACAAAAGTTTTGATGACAACATATTTGTTGTTGCTATTAAAGTATATGAGACTACCATGTCTACAAACCACCGAACACCCAGTGAACAGATTAAGTTCTCCCAACCTTTGAACATCCTGTGTGGTATATGTGGGTGACTTCAACAGTCATACCCAGTGGGGATACTCGTCTGATGATGATAATGGCACTACTCTTTCAAGCTGGGCTAAAAATAACAACAACTTTTTTGTATATATTGCTTAGGACCCACATACCTTTCATTCAGCCCTTTCATCCGTGGGTACCCTTCAGACTTGTGATTTTGCTCCCGTGAACAATCAGCAACACCAGTATCTACTTACAGGAAGGTCCTAGGTGCATTCCAAACTCTCAGCACAGGCCTGTAATATTTTTTTTAAGAGATTCGCGGTTCTCTTTTTGCCTTACTTTCCCCCGTCCACATAGACTATTGATCTGTGCGCGGATCGTATTAGACAAAGTAAGGGGGTGAGCCGCTACAGTACAAGGTGAAAGGTACTAATAAAAGTCACTGTCTGGACGCGGATTTGAACCCACGACATATCGCGCTAACCACTAAGACACCGACTCTCCCAAATATCAGCAGGAATACAATTCCACTAGTAAGATATTTCTTCGGCACCGGTGGAACTTTGATAAAGCTGAGTAGGAGGCATCAGGGTCACCCCCCTTAAAATAAAATAGAATACATACTAGGATGAAGCAGAGAGTGCAAAGATCTTAACAGTGAGTTTACAGACACTGCCGACAGAGATGTAGCTGACCAACTCCTTAACTCATTGGACAACTCCAGGAGAGAGAAGTGGGTAAAAACTGTCGAGAACCTGACTTCACCGAAATTAGTCGGAAAGGTTAGTCTCTGGCCAGGAAACTCTCCTCTGGTAAATCAATTGAAAAACACGATGTCTTGCAGCCTAGCGCTCGTGAAATTGAAAACGCCTCTCTAGTTTGTCGTAACCTGTGCGTACGTCTACAGACAGAAAAATTAATTTCAAATTTAAGGAAATAAAGGAGAGTCGGTAAGCACCGTTGGAAGTATCTAGACCCTCCATGATGATCTAGAGGCGGCCATTAATGCGATGCCAATTGGCGAAACAGCAGGCTTGGATGATATTTTCCCGGAGTTTATAAAACACTCATCGGGTAATAAGGCTAGACAATGATTTCTTGAAGTTTTTAACACTATTTTGAAAACCGGTGACATGCCAGGGATATTTAGGAAAGCCAAAATGATAGCTATCTTGAAGTCTGGAAAAGATCTAAAACGTCCTGAAAGTTATCGCTAAAGCTCTTTTAAGTGTTTGTTATAAGCAACTCCAAGGTTGATTTTCAAGAGAATCCTCCCAATCCTCAATGGCAGCACCCCTGTTGACAGCTGGAGGCCTGAGGGCAACTGCTGCGACCAGGTTCTAGCTCTGACTTCTTTCATGGAGGATGGGTCTGAGCGAAGACTGAAAAGCTCTGTGTTTTTTTAGATCTGAATGCAGCATATGACACTATCTGGATAAAATGCCTTATTGTTAAATTTTACGACCTGATTCCTTGCCCTTTATCTTAAAGTCTCCTCAACTCAATGCTCTCCAATAGGATGATAAAAGTATATTTGGGACCCAGAGAAAGTACTTTCAGGCAACTTAAGGATGGCCTGTCGCAAGGGTGGAGTGTGCTTACCCCACTACTTTTTAATGTATATACTACCGACATTCCTGTCACTCGGTCTTTAAAGTTTATTTTTGCAGATGATATTGAATTGGCCTTTTTAACGCCAGCATTTTAAACAAGTTGAGAAAACAATATCAAATGACGTCACGACTCTCGGTGAATACTTCAAAGCTTGGAAAATAAATTCAAACCAACAAAAAATGAGGTACCTTTTTTGCACTTGAATAAATAGACTAGCCAACTAAAAGCTTAAAATCGTATTCAAGTGTATTGGGCTAAATAATAATGACCACCAACAGTATCTCGCAGTCACTTGAGATCGCTCTCTCACATTCAAAAGCCAACGAATGAAAACGGAAGCTAAGGTACAAGAACTAAACCACGACTAACATTGTCCATCACCTTGCTGGCTAGACATGGGTAGCTAAGTTCTGCGAACTACTGCTCTGTCCTTGGTGTACTCATTTTAGAATATACTAAGATCTTATTCACAGCTTCACAGCTGCCCATCCTGATTACCTACCCCAGAGTGCGGGCCGATTGAGGTCCACCTATGCGGACAGCCTCCCAGTTGATGGACTCAAACTTCACACTCCATACAAACTGTACTTCCTCCTGGGACCCTTTACAAGGTCGGAACAAATTTTTGATAGTTGACCCGACCGTAGCAGTAGGTGGTATGAATCTTCCTCGGAAGCAATGGACTGTTCTCGATCGTTTATGCACTGGAGTGGGAAGATGCAATTGTTGGAAGTACAAATGGCTGGAAACACACAAGACCAGTCATGCCACTGCGAAGCGGAATAACAAACTATGGAGCACATAGTCGCAGAGTCCCCATTGAGTGCTTTCCCCGAAGGATTGATCGGTCTGCATAGCTCGACTGAAGCTGGGCTGCAATGGCTTAGCGTTCTGGATTTAGCTCTATAAAGAGGGGTCAACAATTTATTTTAGAGATTAGTTTTTACATACACTGACTCAGATGCTCTGCACCGCAGAATTTATATTCTCATTCTTAAAACTTGGCTGGCTAAATGAGCCATATGATATATATATATATATATATATATATATGATTAATGATTAATGAAGGCAGTTGCATAGATAATATATTCACAAGTCTATCTACAGATAAATTCCAAGGTAATGTATTGAAGACACTAAACTCTGATCATAGTGCCACAATATTAAAGTTTGATCTGGAAATAGAAAATAAAAATTTACCAAATAAAGACTTTTCAGAATATAAATATGTTAGAGACATCTCTAGTTATAATACAATGGCATTTAAGGAGGTGATGTATAAAACAAATTGCTTAGATGTATACTCGAATGAAAATTTGGAAGAAAAATTTGAAATTTTATATGGTAAAGTCATTGAGACATTAAATATAGCTTTTCCTTTTAAAAGTATAAAGATTTGTCATAAAAAAGAATAAATAAATGGTATACAAATGATTTAGGGAAATTAAAAGGAGAATGTTTGAAAGATACAAGGAATTTAAAAAGACTGGTTCTAAATGCATTAAAAATGACTATAACAAATTACTAAAAATGTATAAAAGAAATGTCAAAACAGCAATGATAGAATATTGAAATGAATCAAAACAATAGATCAAAAGCTATATGGAATGTGATAAAAAATATAACGGGAGCTGGTACAAGAAAAGTTGACAATATTTCTATTATAGATTTAGATGCAGAAGTTTTTAATAAAACATTCATAAGCAGCGCAAATAATGTTATAAAAAATATCCAACAAAAAAATTATCAAGATTTTAACCAGTTTTTAGAAGAAAGCAAGAAAAATGAAGATAGGAAGTTTGAAATTAAACATGTAACTGTTGAAGAAGTTTTCAGTATAATACAAAGTTTAAAGTCTAGCAACTGTCCAGATATTTTTGGTCTTAGTCCCAGAATTTCAAAAATAATATCTGAAGAAATATGTGAGGTTATGACAATTTTATTCAACAAAAGCCTTGATGAACGGAGATTCCCAAAAATCTGCAAACAAGTAAAAGTGATACGAATACACAAAGGTGGGAAGAAAGAATATTGCAATTATATACCAATATCCATTGTGCCGGTATTATCAAAAATTATGGAAAAAATAGTATACAATCAAATTTATAATTTTTTTGAAGAGAAAAAACTTTTTAATAAAAGTAAATTTGGATTCAGGAGAGAATTAAATGCAAATATTGCTGTTAATAAATTTATTAAGAATACGATAAATAAAATTGAAGAGAGAAAAATGGTTTGCTTTCAATACTTTGATGTGTCGAAAGCATTTGACACAGTTGATCATGAAATTGTATTACACAAATTAAAATATTATGGATTTTCAGAGGATACTTTAGAATTTATAAAGTCATACCTTGAAGACAGGACACAATATGTTAATTTTAATTATGAAAATTCTACTGGAATGGATGTTAAGGTGGGTGTCCCACAGGGATCTTGTCTAGGTCCACTATTTTTTAATATATTTATAAATGACTTGCCGTTTAATCTTGAAAATGAAAATTCCTCCTGTTTTTTATATGCAGATGATTTGAGTATTAATATATCAGGAAACTCAACAAATGACCTAATAGAAAATCTAAATTTCACAACCATGATAGTAGAAAATTGGTGTCAATCAAACCAGCTGTTTAAATTTGGCTAAAACTAAAAGTATTGAAATAAGCTTTTCGAAGAAATTTTTTCTATATAATAATATGGCATCCTTAAAGTTTTTAGGTGTATTAATTGATCCACAATTAAATTGGCAAGATCACATATATCATATTTTAAGAAAAATTTCAAAAGGTATGTACATCATTCGCCGTCTTCGAGGGAACGTAAAAGAAAATGTACTAGTAATGGCATACTATGGTTATTTTCACCCCCACCTCACATATGGAACTTCTGCTTGGGGAAATGCGCCAATGGCAAAGCAAGTCTTCATCAAACAAAAACAGGCCATAAGAATTCTAAGTGGAGTGAATAAAAGAAGCCATTGTAAACCTTTATTTCAAAAACTTAAAATTTTAACATTGCCGGCTATATATATATTGCAAACTATTTTGAATGTGAAAAAAGAAATTCAATATTTGTCAAGAAATTCTGATAATCATTCTCATTTTACAAGAAATAATTCCAAATTAAAAACTGAACTGTGTAATTTTTCTAAAAGTCAAAAGAATATTTATCAAATGGAAATCAAAATATTTAATAATTTACCAAAAATTTTAAGTGAATTACCTGAAAAAAATGAAGAAGAAAATAGAAGATATTTTAATTGAAAAATCTCCTTATAAAGTAGAAGAATGTTTACTGCGAAAATTTTGGACACTATAAGCTTTCTAAATTAATGTAACTTTTACTCATTGCTATGTGTACCTATGTGTATCACCGGTTGCAATAAATATTATTATTATTATTATCACAGACGAAATATTTACAAGATTTTACAAGGGCGTTATGTTGTGTGTGTTAGTATTTACCTTATTTGTGGAGTAATGTTCTGACCATATTTACTTTATTAATCGTGGTACAAAGTACTTTTTCACTTTTTCTCTACAATTTGACAATAGGCCATCAAGATTAAAGAAATTGCATGAATATTCATTTTTCCTTCCACTGAAATGTATGTTAAATTCAGTTCGTAGTTATTAACATATAAAACCTTTATAAAAAAAAAAAAAAAAAAAAAAAAAAAAAAAAAAAACTATGGGACTATATTAAAAAAAATGACTATCACACGCATTGTTCGAAGTTTGTTCGAATCCAGTAAATTTCCGAGGTTGGTCGCAGTTTTTCATTGTTGTTTTGTCAACTACAGAAGTTCATCCAACTTTATCCTGGAAAGCCCATTTTACTTCTTAATTTGTGTTTTTTATTTCATTCTCTTAAGATTCAAAATAGAATTATTTATTTATTTATTCAAGTAATGTACAATAATGAATATTGCGTTAACTACATTTTGTCTTAAACAGACAGAGCCACCAGTTTAAATTGACCCCATTGCTGCAAAGTGCTTGTTTATCAAAAGCAATAAATAACATTTTACTTGTGTGCATGGTTATGATTTATAAATTCTTCAACACTATAAAAAGCATTATTTATCAAATCATTTCTTAGTTGTTTCCTAAATAATTTAGTATCATTAATCTTTCTAATGTTATCAGGTAGATGGTTAAAAAGTTTAGTGCCTGCATAACATGGTAATTTATGATAAATTTTAAGTCGGTGGAAATCAGTTCGAATTAAGTTTTTATTTCTCGTGTCATAGTCATGAAAATTTGTACCTTGTTTGAACTGCATTTTGTCAGATAGAAGTTAATTGTTTGATAAATGTATAGACCAGCTAGTTTTAAAATTTGCATATTGCGAAAAGCTGGTTGGCATGATTCTCTTCTACCTATCTTTGATAATATTCGTACACATTTCTTTTGAAGTATGAATGCTCTTGAAAACTTACATTCAGCAAAAGCTCCCCAAAAAGGTAACCCATAAGATATATGTGGCTGAATTAGATCATAATAAGCAGTTTTCAAAATTTTTGGATTGCAAAATGTGGTTAGTCTGCGAAGATGAAATATTCCTGAGGAAATCTTGCATACGTAGACAATGTGGTGTTCCCATGTTAAGTTTTGCTCCAGATTTAATGCCAGGAATTTTACCGCATTAACTTGTTCTAAAATATGTTCATTAATCATTATTACTGGGCTCTTACTTTCATCTATGATATTAGCTAAATTAAAATTTATGTAGGTTGATTTGGAATGATTTACTTTTAAGTTTAAATTGTTAAAAAAACTGAACACAAAAATTAGCCTGTGTGTACAATAACCTCTCAATATTTTCAGCTGTATCTGCTGTAAAACTGAGAGTTGTATAATCGACATATTAAGTGATTTGTTTAACATCAATTATTTCTTCTAAATTGTTTACATAAAGTAAGAATAGCACCGGCCCAAGGATTGAGCCTTGGAGCACACCATATGCTATATTTTCTATATTCGATAATTTATTTTCTATCAATACTTGTTGGGTTCTTCCTTCAAGGTTGGATTAACCCACTTTAAAGTTCCCCGAATTCCATATTTATCAAGTTTTTTTAATAGTAAAACATGATCAACGCAATCAAATGCTTTGCTAAGATCCAAAAATACACTCGTTGCCTTATGTGTTTTTCAATTCCAGTTACAACGAATTCAACCAATTTATTTATAACATCTAGGGTACTAAAACCTTCTCTGAATCCAAATTGAGCTTTTGAAAGAATTTTGTTATCGTCCAAGAAAAAGGTTAGTCTAGTCAAAAAAGTTTTTCTATGATTTTACCAAAGATAGGTAGAAGAGAAATTGGACCGTAATTATTCATATCTGCTGGAACTCCTTTCTTGAATATTGGATCTGAGATTAGTTTTTCGCCAACTTTAAGTGTAATGGTGTGTTTATTGTTTTGTTTATGCCCATTAATTACTTCCCATGCAGTTTTAGAGATATTATTTGATTGTTCGATCCTTTTGTTAATATCATAGGCCTTTGCTGCTCTAATGACTTTTCTATAAATTGATTTGTACCGTTTATAAAACACTTTGAAATGTTCGTTTTGGGAGCTATAGAATATTTTTGAATACATTAAAAAAAATTTCCTGGACACCAAAATGCCTTTTGTTATCCATTTTGATGGTTTAAATTTTGCTTTTTCATCGTACGTTTTTAAGGGGCATGCAATGTCTAGATGATGAGAAAATGTTGAAACAAAAAAGGAAAATTTATCCTCGATGGAATCAGCATTATTTACCAATTGCCATGATTCATTTTTTAAAGATTCTTTGAGTCGCTCAATAATTTTTGGAAAGGTTTCACGTTTTAATGTTTTTGTTGATTGTACCAATTCTGGGGAGCAATGGTTCAATGTAACCATCTGACAAATATGGTCTGATACAGCTGTATTTAGAATTTCAATGCTCGTTTGACCTGTTAAATTTGTAATAAGATTGTCAGTCGCAGTTTTAGAATTACCTTTTTATACGTGTTGGAAAATTTATAGACTACTGTAAATTGAAGGAATCTAAAATGTCTTTAAACTGTTTTACGGCTCTATCTTTTATGTCTAATACATCTATGTTAAAGTCACCGATAATAATAAATTTTTTCTTTTTGTGTTTAGTTACTAGCTGTAAAAGGCACTCAATTTCTCAAAAAATATATTGATATTACCATTAGGTGAACGGTATATAAAAACTAGGTTAATTTTACTATTTTAGCTCTTAAATGAAATACCAGTGATTTCTAAATGTTTATCTGTGGAAAATTCAAAATTCAATTTATTAAATACAATTGTATATTTAACAAAGATCGCAACCGCTCCTGATTTATAATATATTCGGCAATATATGTTGGCCTGAATATAATTCCGCAGTTGAAAATACAGTACTTGAAAGTTTCAGTGTTGAACGCATGTTCACTGATGACATTTTGATTAAGTTCCATGCAAACAATTTCTAAAACGTCGATTTTGTTGGTTGCACTTTGAACATTTTGATAAAATATTGAATTTTTATATTTTAAAGAAATTGAGGGGTTATCTTTAAAATTTTCCCTCCCAACGACTGGTGGCTTTACCTGTTTAAATAATTGCACAGAAAACGAGAATTTGGAGAAGTCTCTGTCTGTAAGTTCATCCTCGAGGAATTGTGGGTACAAAGTGAAGGTGAGCAACTCCCGTCTTCTTGAAATGATTGAGATTCATCTTTGTTTTAAATTAAACTGCCTTCATTAGAACGTCTTGAGTTAAGGAAGCTGTCAATCACTTGGCTTTTTTCAGTTCTTTGTAACTGTGGTGACATAACCTTGTTTTCCGGGATCAATTCCATGTGTTGTATTTTTGATAAAAATGGAGGCCAGTCATTTAATGATTTAATGTTCAACTTGTCATGTCCTTGAAAACACTTTTCACTTTTGAGGTAATCTTCGTTTTTCATGAAGTCTTCTTTAATAGTATCTGAGATAGCAGAAATTAGTTTCCTCTTACCACTCAATCTTAAATGCAAACCATGAGTAGTGTGATCTTTTCTATTTATTTTAAATTTTTTCATTATAACCAAATTATTATTGTTTGTTGAAAGGGCATCGAGAGTCTTGTTCCACTCATAGTTAATTTTATTGATTGTTGTATTAAAAGAGGGGTTGTCAAATCTATGTAGAATCCCTGGGAAAATTACATTAGTTACTTTACTCGTTTCTTTTAAGATTTGAAAGTCTTGTAGAGTATTATTTCCGTTCAAGGTCAAATCGGGTATATCGTTCGTGCCTCCTAGTACAACTACGTAGTCTTTTTTAGAGAAAGTTTTTGTAAGATTAGGTAGGTCTTCTGTTACTTCTTTAAATTTTGCGTTTGGCTTAAATATTGAAAATACATCAAATTTGTCCTTTAACTGATCTTGTAGTATTTCACCGCACCTCCTAACGTGACTATCAGACACCATGATAACTTTTGATTTACTTTTAGGCACAAATTTTATTTTTAAATCTTTTTGTGGTTTGCACTCATATTCTGGATTGTTACTGGTGATTTCTTTCTCAAGCCATGAAAAACTGTTAAAAGTCGGAATGCTAAACTGCTCGGTAAGGAGTACTTTTGTTGCTTCACAATCTGTGGATCTTGACTTTGTAGTTCCATTTTTTCTTGAAACAATCTTATAGGTATTGTTTTTAGATTCTTCATAAGAAATATAATCAGCATTATACTTAAAAGTGTGTTTTTCATGCAAGTTAGAGCCATTATTTGAATTTGTTGCATCTATACTTATCCATTTTCTTTAACTTTGCTTATTACGGACTGGGCATTTACCAAAACATGCAGGCCAAATTCAAAATAAGATTTTTCCTGAGAGTCTTGGCTTCAACAAAAAGAAAATCGCTGGTGATATTGATGGCTAGTTGTTCTGCATGACTATGGTTGAAACCGTTGACACTATCAAAGTGATAGAAAGTGTTATTGGCTTTTTTGTAGACCAACAAACTCCAGTGGGTCCCATTATTACTATTTTTTGTTGAGTCTCGGGACAGTAATTCAAACAAAATAGGGCGAAATTCGCTTGTTAAGGTTTCAAGATTTTCATACAAGGTCCCATATTTTAAAAGTTGGGTGATATTTGGTCCAACAAATATTATGTCTTGTCTTTCTTCTGAAACCTCAATGCTCAAACAATCAAAGTAGGATTGGAGCTGTGCATCATTTAAGAAAACACCGTTATTAAAGTTCATGCTGCTCGGGGTTACATCTTTCATGCTTTTTTGGCAACCTTCATAATGTAACCTTAAATCCTCTAATTCTTTCTTCAAGGTACTCTTTCCCAGTTCTAATTCATTAATTTCTTTTTTTATGTTACAGATTGTAGCTTTTAGATTTGGTAAAACTATGTCTTGCAATTCTGTATTGTTGACAATGCCATTACTGTTTGTTTTTTGTCGTCGAGTCTGAATTATCGATCTGTATATTTCAAAAATTATATTCTAGCAATTTAAAAATATTGATTTGATAAAAATTAATATTTCACAGCTGATGTAATTTGGAGTAAGATGAACCAATACCAAATTAGGTTATAATTATACTAAGTTACGATTTTTATGACAATTCAAGGATAATGCCTAGATATTTGATGTAATTTTATGAACTAAGTCCTTAAATTGTTCTTAGGACTAACATTCACTTACTTTCTAGATTATAAATTTACAGTTTAATGCTTTTCTAAAGAGCACAATTTTTTTATGTTCACAACAACATACAGTCCTGACATATAATAGTTTCTTATATGTCAAATAGCACGTTGATTAAAATTATGTTTATTTAGAAGACTAACATTTTTTTAATTTTTTTTTATAATCGATTAATTACATTCTATATAACATAGTATGATTTTGTACTGGCTTTTGTACACTGTTTCATAAATACAACTTTTAAAATAAATAAATTAGAATGAGTTTTATGTCGCGATTGAAGTTGATTAATTAAATCGTAGTTTTTGTAAAATATATATAACAAATGTAAAACATAACAGTAATTACAGGAATTATCAACAATTCCTTAAAGACTTGAGAGTTTCTGTTTGTAAAATTAAGTAAAAGCATAATGTATACATTTTTGGTCAATATAGATAAAATTGTGACACAAAGCTTAAGATGAATTAAAATTAATCCTCTAAACTGAAATTTCTTTAAGGAATATTCAAATCAAAATTTAATGAATTACTAAATACAGAATTTGTCATCTCCATCTATTAATTCAAACTTATTGTTTCCAACCTTTATTATTTTTTCCAATTAGTGAAATTAGTGTTACCCATTTCAGTGTTTATTTTTATAATCTAAAGTGTCCTTTGTGACAATGTAGCCTGCTTAAGATAAGTTTTTAAAACATTCTGAATCACAATTAATTATTAATGTATCGCATTATAACTCTCTGTATATACAGGGTGCATTCTGAATCACAATTAATTATTAATGTATCGCATTATAACTCTCTGTATATACAGGGTGATTCACGACGAAGTGCAGAAATTTCGGAAGGTGATTCTACACATGAAAATAAACAAGAAAAGTCATATAAACATATGTCCTAAAATCCTTCGTTTAGCCGCTAGCCGCCATTTTGTTTTTTATACGTAATAATTTTTATCTCCGTAAGGATTTGATGGATTTACTTCATATTTGGCATGAACCTTTATCACAACAATGTTAACTTGTTTCCAGGATGGGAAATACATCCTGGATTTCATCGCCAGGGCCGGTCTTGTCGTCCTCAACCAGGGCGACACACCTACTTTTCGGCGCCCCGGGCAGAGAGGCACGATCCCTTACGTCACCTTTGCGTCTGAGTCGCTCCTTCCGAGGATCTCTGGCTGGAGGGTTGTGGAGGACTACACGGGTAGCGACCACCAATACATCGTGTTTGACCTGCATGATCAGGCAAATCGTCGAGTTTCCGCATCTCGGGAAGGGCCACGCCGGTGGAACACCAACAAACTGGACTTGGTCAAGTTCACCGAAGTCATCTCTCGGGGAGCGCAGGGGAATCCTGGTGAGGCTGGAGCCGAGGCACTAGTAACATCCACGATGGAACTTATCGTCTCGGCCTGCGACCAGTCTATGCCGCGAAGGAAACCCCGACGCGACAAACAACCCGTTTACTTGTGGACTGAAGAGATTGCGGAACTCAGAAGAACATGTTTAAGAACTAGACGAGCCGCCACTAGAGCGAGAATTCCTGTAGACAGAGTTCGTAAGTCGGAGGTCTATAAAGCTGCGAGAAAATCTCTCCGCCAGGCGATCAACAGGAGCAAGGCGAATAGCTGGAGGAGACTTCGTGACGACGTTGATTCCGACCCGTGGGGCCTGGGTTACAAATTTGTAACACAGAAACTCGGCGCCCGCTCTCCACCTTCCATCATGGAGGGCGCCACCATGGGGAGGATCGTCGCTGCGTTGTTTCCTGAACATCCACAGCGACCGCCGGTTGACTTCGGACGGGTAGAGGACGTTCCACTTTTCACTTTCGAGGAGCTGGAAACCTCCGTTCTCTCCCTGAAGAGCAACAAGGCTCCTGGCCCGGATGGGATTCCCAGTGAGGCTTTAAAGAAAGTATTTTCAGTCAACGCTGACTTGTTGTTGAGAATGTACAATGCCTGTTTGGTAGAAGGGGTGTTTCCGGCTCCCTGGAAAACAGCCAGGCTTGTACTGATCAGCAAGGGCAAAGGTGATCCCGAGCTGCCGTCGTCCCACAGGCCTCTCTGCATGTTGGACACGGCTGGGAAGCTGTTCGAGAAGCTGATCCGTTCCCGCCTGACTTCTGCCGTGGAAGCTGCCGGGGACTTATGCCCCCGTCAGTACGGCTTCAGAAAGGGACGGTCAACGATCGACGCTGTCACCGAAGTTCAGAGAGCTGTGGAGAGAGCCGAGAGCCACAACCATTTCTCCCGCCGAGTAGTGCTTCTTGTTACGCTTGATGTCAAGAATGCCTTCAACTCGGCGAGGTGGGTCGATATGTTGGATGCGCTTCGCAACACCTTTCGTATTCCTGCATATCTGTTGCGGCTCATCGAGGATTATCTACGCTCTCGAAGCCTGATTTATGACACGAGGGACGGAACGCGGACGATGGCAGTCACTTCTGGTGCCGCACAAGGTTCAATACTCGGCCCGGATCTCTGGAACGTTGCCTATGACAGCCTCCTGAGGTCCGAGATGCCTGAGGAAACCACTTTGGTTGGGTACGCCGATGACGTCGCAGCTCTCATTGCTGCACGCAACGTTGAGCTGGCCCAACTGAAGTTGAACCGAGTTATGCGGGTGGTCAACAACTGGATGTCCGATCATGGTCTCTCACTTGCTCTCAGTAAGACGGAGATCGTGATTCTTACGAAGAAGAGGATCGACACCGTCGTCCCGTTTCGAGTGGGAAGGGAGGTGATCACATCAACTCGTGCCGCCAAATACCTCGGGATTATGGTGGACACCAAGTTAAGCTGGAGGGATCAGATCTTCCGTACGGCGGACAAGGCCGCTAAGGTAGTGACTTACCTTAGTAGGCTGATGGCCAATGTCGGGGGTCCCCGATCCAGCAGAAGACGTCTGTTGATGTCCGCGGTCCAGTCCGTGCTTCTTTACGGGGCAGAGGTGTGGGCACACACTCTAGATAAGGAGTGCTACAGGTTGCGACTCGCCCGGGTTCAGCGTCAAGCTGCGCTCCGGGTGTGTTCCGCCTACCGGACAGTGTCCGAGCCTGCCGTCCTGGTGGTCGCCGGAGTCATCCCTGTCAAGCTCTTGGCAGGGGAGAGGAAAGCGATTTATCAGAGACAAGGCGAGATCGGCAAGGACACGGCAAGAACAGAAGAGCGCTCCCGAACCTTCCAGCAGTGGCAACACAGCTGGGAGCACGACACCCGAGGACGATGGCCTGCGCGACTTATCAAGCAGGTCCAACCATGGGTGGAACGGCGGCATGGGGAGGTGGACTACTACTTGACCCAATTTTTGACAGGTCACGGCTATTTTCGGTCGTACCTGAACCGGATGGGAAAGACCGGTTCACCGGACTGCATTTATTGCCCGGGTGTTCCCGACGATGCGGAACACACATTCTTCCGCTGTCCCCGTTGGGAAGGGCCCCGCCTGGAGGCCACACAAATCTTTGGTGCATTTTCGGTGGACTCGGTCTGCCAAAAGATTCTGGAGGATGAGGGCAACTGGGATTGTTTGTCACAGTTCGTCCGGGGCATCCTCCTGGAAAAGAAAACCGATCTGGACCGCGAAGTGGCCCAGATCCCTTGATCGAGCGGCTGGATAAGGAGCGAGCCCCACGGGCGTAAGCCAAATTTAGGCCTAGCCTCACGTAATGTGACAAACAATTCCAGGTTAGATTCCTAAAGAGTAGAGGAGGTTTTTTAGTGGGTAAACCCGTTTTTAGGGGAGCCCCACACTACAGGCTGGCCACCTGTGTGCGTAATGCATTTTTCCGCCTCTCCCTCAAAAAAAAAAAAAAAAAAAAAAAAAAAAAAAAAAACAATGTTAACTTTTATAAAAAAATATTATTATTTTCCGATGTGTATTTTCAAAATGGCGGCCATTTTAAAATTTCAAACTCAAATTTTAAAAAACCGCAATTTTTGTCAAAATTTTATTCGAGACAATAAAGTTGACAAATTTAATAATCTAAACAATGATATCAAGTTTGTAAAGATCTGACCACAAATAACGGAGTTATTGAGATTTTTCTGTTAAAATAGCCTAAATTTACATGATTTATAATGCAAAATCTATGTTTTTTAGCTGAAAAAACTCAATAACTCCGTTATTTGTTGTCAGATCTTTACAAACTTGATATCATTGTTTAGATAATTAAATTTGTCAACTTTATTGTCTCGAATAAAATTTTGACAAAAATTGCGGTTTTTGAGAAATTTTAGTTTGAAATTTTAAAATGGCCGCCATTTTGAAAATACACATCGGAAAATAATAATATTTTTTATAAAAGTTAACATTGTTGTGATAAAGGTTCACGCCAAATATGAAGCAAATCCATCAAATCGTTACAGAGATAAAAATTATTACGTATAAAAAACAAAATGGCGGCTAGCGGCTAAACGAAGGATTTTAGGACACATGTTTATATGACTTTTCTTGTTTATTTTCATGTGTAGAATCACCTCCCGAAATTTCTGCACTTCGTCGTGAATCACCCTGTATATATCGTATGGCTCATTTAGCCAGCCACCATGGTTTAAGAATAATAAATAAATTCTGCGGTGCAGAGCACCTGAGTCAGTATAAGTAAAAATCTAAACACTAAAATAAAAATCAGATCTCTCTTTATAGAGCTAAATCCAGGGCGCTCAGCCATTGCAGCCCAGCTTCACTTGAGCTATGCAGACCGGCCAATCCTTCGGGGAAGGCACTCAGTGGGCACTCTTCGACTATGTGTTCCATAGTTTGATACTCTGCTCCGCAGTCGCATGACTGGTCTTGTGTCATTCCCCATTTGTACTTCCAATAATTACATGTTCCCACTCCAGTGCGGAAACGATTGAGTATAGTCCACTGCTTCCGAGGAAGATTCATACCACCTACCGCTACGGTCGGGTCAGCTATCAAGAAGTGATTACGACCTTGAAAAGCGTCCCAGGAGGAAGTCCAGTTAGTATGGATGGTGAAGTTCGTGTCCATCAACTGGGAGGCTGTTCGTAGCGGTGGTTTTCGGGACCTCAATCGACCCGCATTCTGGTGTAGGTAATCATGGATGGGCAGCTGTGGAGCAGATAAGATCTTTGTGTATTCCCTAATGAGTGCATCCCTTCGTCTTATTTCAGGGGGAGCGATCATACACAGCACGGGGAGCCAGGGTACAGGGGTTGCCATGAGGGTACCACTAATAGCTCTCGTTGTCCTGTTTAGCTGGACGTCGATCTCTCTAACGTGCACACTATTTAACCACACGGGAGCACAGTACTCAGCAGTTGAATATACCAATGACAGAGCAGTGGTTCGCAGAACTTGTGCGTTAGCTCCCCATGTGGAACCAGCAAGGTGATGGACAATGTTAGTCCTGGTTCTCACCTTAGCTGCCGTTTTTTGTAAGTGGCTTTTAAACGTGAGAGACCGATCTAAAGTGACTCCCAGATACTGTGGGTGGTCATTATGTTTCAGCTCAACACCGTTGAATACTATTTTAAGTTTTTGGTTGGCCAGTCTATTATTCAAGTGGAAGCATGCAACCTCGGTTTTTGTTGGGTTTGGATTTAGCTTCCAGGCTTCAAAGTATTCACCGAGGGTCGTGAGGTCATTTGTTAGTGTTTCCTCTGCTTGTCGAAAATGCTGGTGTTGATATGCCAATGCAATATCGTCTGCATATATAAACTTCAAGGACCGAGTTACAGGAATGTCGGCAGTATACACATTGTGTATAACTCTCTGTAATAAGTCATTATACCGACATACTTTTCATTGCAGATATTAAAAATATTTTCGTTAATATATCTAGAAACTAGCCCGTCACGGCTTCGCCCGTGTGAATTTGTTATTTTAATTTTTTTGAAGACCAACGAAATCTGTTTCATTAGGATATAAATTAAGATTAACACATTGAAATCGTGTGAGCGGGGCACCTATGAGCAAAGAGGAACGACCATGTCAAATATTAACTCCGGAGGACATAATTAGAGAGTTTTTGCAACATACAGTAAAAGTAGATATGAAAGGCCGGTTCTGGGCCACCTCGCCCTTCCGATTTTCGGCCCTCGGTCAACTTCATTTTTGACAGGTTTTGGGCCAGTTTTTATCTGATTTTGGGCTAATCCAAACCATTTTTCAGCATTTTTCCAACATTTTTCCGGTTTTCGAAATGGTGAAATTCCAAGTAAGTGCGTGGAAGGGTGAGGAAGGGCGAGGAAGGGCGAGACGCACTCTTCACCGACCCCTCGAAAACCTCATATTTGACTGGTTCTGGGCCAGTTTGTATTTGATTTCGGGTTAATTTCAGCCATTTTTCAGGTTTTTCGAATGGTGTATTTAATCCACAAAAATTAATCCAGAAATTTAATCCAAGGAAGGGCGAGACGCACTCTTCACCGACCCCACGTACACCTCATATTTGACTGGTTCTGGGCCAGTTTGTATTTGATTTCGGGTTAATTTCAGCCATTTTATCAGGTTTTAAAAATGGTGAATTTAATCCAGAAATTTAATCCAGAAATTTAATCCAAAGTAGTGCGAGCTCTTAACCTAACATAATCCTGATTTCAAAAGAATTTTCATCCACATTAGGTATTTTACACAGCGATTTTCACCATATGACAAGTAAGTGCGCTTGGTAATCACCGTTACTTTAAGTCTGAGGCTGAAAAAAAATTCTCAAGACATTTTGATTTCCAACATCATTTTTTATGATTTAATCAGTTTACACCGGTGCTTCCGAATCCACCGTCATTGCGCTCAGTCTGTTCGACTTTGTCCAATCTGATACAAGGCGGCTTTTTGTACATCTCGCAGATGATCTGCGCAATCCTATCTCCACGACGCACGGGGAAATCGATATCGGAATTATTTGTTAACAGAATACAGACGTTGCCGGTATAGTCTCTGTCCACCACGCCAGCACCGACATTGATACAATGCTTGAGCGCTAGACCGGATCTCGGCGCGATCCTTCCATAACAGCCTTCGGGAAATTTAAAAGTTAAATCCGTTTTTACCAATTGTTGCCCCCGCTTTGGCACTATATAATTATACGCACTTCTCAAATCGAGACCAGCTGCATCCGGTGACCCGTTGTACGGTTCAAATGCGTTTTCAGTCAAGCAATAATAACCGTAGCTTTCAGCCATTATTGATTCCTAATGCATGCATAATGGATTTCCACATCAAATAAATTAAACGGGGCATTTTCAAAAAATGTATTTAAATTATGTTTTTTCTCGTCAACCTTAAACTCAATATTGTGCTTGAATTTATTGTCTGAATGTGTTATTTTACCGTTGTACAACACATAGAGTTTCCCCTTATAATTCAACAGTTGTTTTATATAGTTATCGTCAACCGATTCCAGCTTTCCCTCAATGTGGACTATAATATTTATTATTTATAATACGAATCGGATAAGGGGTCATCTTATCGAGGGAAGTACGAGGGAAGTACGAGGGAAGTACGAGGGAAGTACGAGGGAAGTACGAGGGAAGTACGAGGGAAGTACGAGGGAAGTACGAGGGAAGTACGAGGGAAGTACGAGGGAAGCACGAGGGAAGCACGAGGCGCCCTCTTAACCGACCCTTGTAAACCTGATTTCAATTGCTACAATCAATTGCTAAAAATGTCGCGTTTATATGATAAAGTGTGCAGGGCGACTTTTGGTTTATTTGAATTAAATTGCTTTTCTTAACCAGCTAGTATGTTATTCATTTAAAATTACCTTTGCCAAGGACATTTTTTATTGTGATAAAAATATTGTCATTTTAAATTTATTCAAATCAGTTGTATGTTTTTTCTCTTATAGATCGCATAAGAAGATGTCTGCGATTAAAATTAATTGCAAGTTCTGCGGTAAGCTGATATCTAAATCACATATCTCACGTCATTTTAAAGTGTGTTTGAACAATGAAAATAAAGACTTGAGCTCCCGACGTAAAAGAAAATGTGATAAATGTGGGAAATTGATTACAAGTGATAATTTTAGTAGGCATTATAAAATCTGTAAAGGTACTACTGATAACCAACCTTCCATACAAGATAATGAACAACCAAGTACGAGTGGGACACATAAAAGACCATCACCGAACAGAGATGATTTCGATGAACAGCCTGATATTAAAAAGCCACGGATTGAAAATCAACATATTTCTTCAATCATTCAGAAAGTGTTTAATAGTGTCAGCATGGTTTGTTCTTCTGCTCTGAATGCGATTAAAAATCTCTTGAAACCCCCGGTTGACCTTCCGCCCGTCAGTGAAGATGAACACTGTATAAAGGAAAAAGCTTTTAGTAATAGACTTTTAACATACCAATTTAAAAACTGCCGTGGTATAAAAAAACCAGAGATATTTTTAAATAGATATCGAGATTTGATTGTTGCTAAGATTGAAGAACATTTGGAACAGTACAATGTGAAAGTAAATTTTTCGTTTGCTGCCAACTACAGACAGAATGTTCCTGGTGTGGATAAGCAGCTGGAAATAGACACCATGTATTTCAAAACTGAGAATACAATCATATATAAGACGACCGACTTACGTCAAGTGTTTAAAGATGCGATAGCAAAGTTATTAACTCGAATGGAAGAGTTCGAGGCACGGGGGTCAGGTTGGACGCTACACGAAGTGTTGTTTTTTAGAACTGGCAATAAACAAATATGTACCATTCAGAGGGTCAAGCTATATTAAACTGCCAGACGTTATAAAAAATAAAAAGCTGTCATAAATGTTAAAAACAATGACCAGAAATGTTTTCTATGGTCCGTACTGGCAGCTTTGCATCCTGTTGTTAATCATTCTTACAGAGTCAGCAAATACCATGAATACGAACACGACTTTGACAAAGCGTTGAAAGACATTAAATTTCCCGTGAGTTTGGATGATGTGAAAAAATTCGAAAGACGCAGTGGGATATCCATCAATGTTTATGTTTATACTTGTGCAGGAGAAAATAAACTCAACGTATATCCATTGATTGTGACTGATGATGAAAAAGATCAACACGTTGACCTCTTGTATATGAAAACTGCAAATAAATCTCATTATTGTTATATAAAAAACTTGAGTAGGTTGTTGGGATATCAAATCAGTAGGCATGTACATCAAACCTTTATATGCAGGCGTTGTTTACAGCATTTTAGTAGAGAAGATCTGCTTCAAAGTCACAAGGAACTCTGTAAGGAACACGAAGCGGTGAAAATCAGAATGCCAAAAAAAGGTGATGTCGTCAAGTTTACCCATCATAGATGTCAGATGAAGATTCCGTTTGTCATGTATGCAGATTTCGAGTGCATACTGGAACCGATCGACACTTGTCAACCACCGGAAAATGGCACATCGTACACCAATAAATATCAACACCACGCGGCTAGAAGCTTCGTATTATACACGGTATACACAAACGGTGATTATAAAGAACCGATAACATATTTCGGTGTGGATGCTGCTCAACAATTTGCAAAAGTGTTGAAATCTGAATTGGAAGCTATTGAAGAATTTTGTCTTGTAAACAAAAAACCCATGAACCCGCTGACTGACGAACAGAGAGAGCAGACAGAAAAAACAAAGATATGTCATATATGTGGTAAAGATTTGGTAACTGATTTTGTCTTGGATCACGATCATTTAACGGGTGAATTTCGTGGATTAGCACACAACTCGTGTAACTTGAACTATCAGATTCCGAAATTCGTCCCCCATATTCATACACAACCTGAACCGGATACGACACTCATCTGTTTGTAAAAATGCTGCGTTTAGATGATAAAACCAAGATAGAAGTCATCCCGAATAACGAGGAACGATACATATCCTACACAGTTGATTTCAATATCAATATAAAAGCAAGATTCGTAGATTCATTCAAATTTACCATTGACTCACTCGATACGCTGGTAAAAAACTTGGACCGATTTGTACACATAAGTAAATATGGGGGTTGGGGTTCTCAGACGCTTATGCTTAGGCAAAAAGGTGTTTATCCATACGATTATATGGACAGCCATGATAATATTTGGAAACCAGTTTACCAAGCAAAGAAAAATTTTACAATAAATTGAACAAATGCGGGATCAGCGCTTCGGACTATTCACGTGCAAAACAGGTTTGGGAGGGATTCGAGATAAAGAATATGAAAGAGTACACCTTACTTTATAATAAAGCTGACGTGTTATTGTTAGCCGATGTTATGGAAAGTTTCAGGAACATTTGCATAGAAACTTACTCACTCGACCCCGCATGGTATTTCACAACCCCGGGGCTTTCATGGAGTGCCATGTTGAAGCAGACGGGAATAGAACTTCAGCTGTTGACCGATTATGAAATTATTTTGATGATCACCAAAGGCATCCGTGGGGGCATATCACAATGCTGCAATCGCTATGCGAAGGCAAACAACCCGTACATGCCTCTTTATAACAAAGACGAACCGACTACTAATCTGATGTATTTAGATGCCGTGAACCTATACGGATGGGCGATGCCTCAACCAATGCCGTATGGTGATTTCGAATGGGTTGATACGGATATAGATGTTATGAAGATCGACGATGACTCTGACAAAGGATATATTCTGGAAGTCGACTTGGAGTATCCCCAAGAACTGCACGATTTGCATTCCGAGTTTCCTCTCGCTCCGGAAAAAACGTTGCCCACCCGGTTCCAAGGAGGTTAAACTCCTTACCACTCTGTATGACAAAGAGAAATATGTCATTCATTATAGAAATTTGAAATTGTACTTATCCCTTGGAATGAAACTTACCAAGATACACAGAGTGTTGCGCTTCAGTCAGAGTAAGTGGTTGGAACCCTACATTGAGAAGAACATGGGCATGTGGATGGAGCAAACGAATAAATCGGCTAAACAGTTTTTCAAACTGATGAACAACTCGATTTATGGGAAAACCGTTGAGAACATCAGGAATAGAGTGGATATACGTCTGGCGACTCAGGACAAGCAGATCGACAAATGGATCGCGAAGCCGCAGTTCAAACACAGAACGATATTTTCAGAAAACCTTTCAGCGGTGCACATGAGGAAAATGAGTTTACTATTCAACAAGGCGATTTACGTGGGGATGAGCATATTGGATATATCCAAGACACTCGTATACGATTTTCATTACAATTTTATAAAGGCGAAATACGGTGATAAAGCTAAATTGCAGTACACAGATACCGACAGCCTGGAGTATCTGATAGAGACACCGAATTTTTATGAAGATATGAAACTGACACTCGACAGGTACGACACCTCCAACTACAAGAAGTTTAACCAATTCAAAATGCCACGGGTGAATAAGAAAAAATTGGGAACGATGAAAGACGAATTCGGTGGTGTAATCGGTAAGGAATTCGTAGGACTGCGATCCAAGATGTATGCCAACTATACTTTGGAGGGTGACGAGCTAAAAAAATCTAAAGGAGTGAAAAAATCTGTTGTAAAAAATGAAGTCACCTTCGAGGATTACAAGAAATGTTTGTTCGAGCAGAAAGAACTATACAAATCGATGAACATCATAAGAAGTCACGGGCATGAGTTGTACAGCGTTGAAATGTATAAAAAAGTACTATCCACGACTGATGACAAGCGATACATCTTGGAAGACGGAATCACCAGTCTGCCGTGGGGACACTACAAGATACCCAAGGATGTCGAAGCCGAATTGCTTTTGAACAGCAACATTTCACTGGAATAGAGAGCAAGTTGTTTTTATTTGTGAATAAAAAATATTTCTTTTAATCAATATCTTTTGTTATTTCCAATTTCCAATTTACTGATATTATTGCTTATTTTTGTTGGGACTTTTTTATGATACTATCCACCTATTTTCCTACACATTTAAATCATCATCTGTACATATTCCTTTTTAACGTCATAAGTGAACATGGTCTGCGATACCACGATGACGTAGGCCGTAGTGCCTTTATCAGCGACCGGACCGGAAACGGCATTTGTAAAATCCAATTCGATTTGGATATCGTTTCTTTTTCTCTCGGTCGAAAACGGATGGAGGTGTGTGTCTATCACCATCACTGGGTATTTGTTGATGAAATCGTTTATATTGAGATATACATCATCGTTTTTGAACATGACTTGTCTCATAGAACAGTAGCTGTCGTATAGCAGCCTGTACTTTTTATCCGTGATATTCAAATTCTGCTGCTCCTGCGGGTACCGTTGACCGTTTATTTTCACGTGGAAGTTCTTTATGTTTACACTGTCGAACTGACCGGGGTCTTTGGTCTGATCGTTCTTACGACTCGTCTGTAAACCGATTATCACAAAGACCGGATTGAGTATGTTCCGGTAGAGATTCGTTATGTCGAACGTGTAATTGGAGCCTATCACACCGAATTTTTCAATACAATCCCAGCGGAAATATTCATATACCAATTCGCCTTTCTCGCTCAATTTCTTAAGCCCATCGATGAGCACGGCTTTCTTGGAGGGGTCGTAATCCACGAGGGGGACTTTCAACACGAAACTGCTAATTTTTATTTTTCCCTCCGCTGCGTCAACAGCATTGGCACCGGAACCTTCAGTCCAACGGTAGATGGCATCATCGTCTTCAGCGCGGGTGAACGTTATTTCAAATCCACCCTTGTACATGGGATACTTTAGACTGTCAAAGAATCCCAGACCCAGGTGGGCCAGCGTTCCCAGTGCTTCGAACTTGCCGCCACCTTTGTCGTAAACCGATTTGAATCCGCTGCTGTAGTACGTGTTTTCCTCCGATCTGCTGTACGTGGTCAACCCTTTGATGGTGCTCGTGATTCCGACTTTATCCACGGAATCGATGACTTGGTTGTGTTTTTTCAATTCGATACTCTTGAACAAATAGGCCGCAAAATTGTCCACGAGTTTGATGGGGTCCGTGCTGGCGTAACTAGCGCCATTGGATTTCTCGACAACCTCCCCTTGGATGTGAAACAATATCCTGTTGTTGTAAAACGAATCCCCGTGGTCCAGTTTGAATGTGGTGAAATTATTGGGTGAATTAAAGTGCAAGTCCGATACCGGTAGAACCGTGACGTATTCGCATCTCGCTATCTTATCCGATGCCTCTTCGTAATATTTCTCCATTCCTAATATAGGTTTTTCGATTGTCAATGAAAAATGTGAAAATTGTAGTGGAAAGCAATAAAAAATAAAAAACACCGATTTTCTAATCGCTTAATGAAATCGACTACTTGAACAGTTTTACGTTTTTATACATGTTCAAACGTCTCAACCCGAGATTTCGAAAAACCCTTTTATCTACACCTTCAACATTTTTTATTACACCCAAACATCGCTCTACGTAGTCGAGACCCTTCGGCTGAGAAACCAGTTTTTCCATCTTATCGTGTATGAACTTTACGATGGCGATTTTTTCATTGTGAAAAGCATTATTCCCAGCTTCCTCTTCGGCGCGTATAAACTTTAATCTTTCAATCAATTTATCATCGTCATCGATGTATTTGTACTCGACGGGGGCGTGTGAATCTATCAACAATCCGCTGCCCGATGACTGTTTATATTCTTTCCAGATCTCACTGATCAAATTCACCCATTTCCAAGACTGACTGGACCTGGGGCGTTTCAACTTTGGATCGTTGTTCTGAAAAATCGCATCGGATTTTATCAGTATATCCTTGTAATTATTAAAGTCCTGAGCTGTGAAAACGCCTGCACTTATGAGTTTTTCTCGCGTCGTACCGTCACCCGGAGACGAGCCACTGATTTCCGCTTTCGTCAACAGACTCCACAATCCCGGTGTGCCGGTATATCTATCACCGGTGCTGTCTAATATGATATCATCATTTTCAATCGTAATAGTCTTCGATCCGATGGCCAGTTTGTTCAAGTTGAAATCGTAGCGAATACCGAAAGATCTATCGTTGCTGGTAGCGAGATGTTGTTTGGCGATATCACCAATATCTTGTCTTTCAGTGAATTCGCGGATCGAACGGTTTATCCTGCCTTCGTCTGGCGATTCTATTTCCGACGGTAAAGGATCGATGTGTGGTGATTCTCCGGGTGGAGGTGATTCTCCGGGTGGAGGTTCGAACACATCTTCATCTTCACGAGGTAAAGGCACCTTCCGCGCCGCCATCAATTCTCGACCCGGTGTACTGAAAGCGCGGGGTCTAAAAATGTCTTTTTTTCGTTGTATAGTTTTAGACACGGACAGACGTTGCGGTGGTGATGGGGTCTTTTTATCGGAACCTTGCTCCTTGATCGCTTTGACGACCGGTTCCTGTCGCTTTTCAATCTCACGTTTTTCTTCAACTTCACGAATCTTTACTGCTTGGGATTCACTGACCAATTGGTTTTGCAATTTATCCAATTTTTTAGCCTCCTGCACAGTTAAAGGCTTATGTGCAGATATCGGTATGAAAGGAATTTTGGGTGCGTATTGCTCACGTATCGGCGGATGTTTACGAAACAATTCCGCTCGCTCTTTCACTTGTTCTTTTCGGATTTCCTCATTTTCCGCGGCCCATTTTTCTTGTAGTTTTTCAATTTTTTTACCCTCGTCCGCAGTCATCTCGTCGGGCCACATTTTGTCAGCCAACTTGTGTTTTTTAACTAACGTCTTGACAATCTCTTTATCGCTTTTTCTCTTCATCGTACTAATATAGGTAGTTGGGTTTTTAGTGGCAAATTTTATATTGGATAATCGAAATACAAAAGTGACGAATATTTTCACAAAAATTTGGAATCGAATAAAAAACGTCCGACAACGTTTTTATTAAAAAAATAACGTTTACACATCGATTTTGAAAAACGTTCGCGGACGTTATTTATTAAAAACAGCGTGTAGACATCGATTTTGGAAAACGTTCGCGAACGTTATTTATTAAAAACAGCGTTTAGAAATCGATTTTAAAAAACGTCCTCGAACGTTATTTATTAAAAACAGCGTCTAGAGATCGATTTTCGAAAAACGTTTGCGGACGTTATTTATTAAAAACATTTTTCATATTGTACATGTATTTTCCACACCGCGCTTTTTTCGTCATATTTACCGTGAGAAAACCATAAGGCTCATTCCAACACTTGTTGCATATATTTTCAAATTCACCGAAAGTCATGTCCGATCCCACGAAATCGTCGTAAATCCGTTTGGTGTAATGTTTATTCTGTTTGAAGACACAAAGGAAATTTATATTATTCCGTATGACTTGCATGTCCACTTTGCCGTAACTCTTGCTCAGGTAGACGCACGAAATCTTTTTATGCCTGCCTCTGATAAAATAGTCTTTAATACCTTTTTGCTCTTCCATCAGACAATCGTCGAATATCACAAGTGAGTTATTCTTGCACTCGTCCACCACCGGCAGTTCATCGCAATTGTTGAAGAAATACGCGATTCTCTTTTTATACTTTTTCTCTGCGTCCGCATAGGTTTTTCTCAACTCCACATAAGCCGGCTGTTCTATGGATTTACTGAATACGTAAAGGTTTTTAAATATAATACCGTTTTTATTGTAAATGAAATTGAGCAGTAAATTGGTTTTTCCGCTGCCTGAAGAACCCACTATGAGACAACGCAATGGGCTGGGCAACAGGTTGTCTTCGAATGCCTCTTTGTAATATGAAACTATATCCATCACTATGTGGGTGAAATGACCTCTTGACATTCAGTAAAAAAATGAAAGCGGAGAAATGATTTTAAAATATAATTCTTTTTTAAATTGACGACATTGGAATTATTCACAAAACACACATGTCTTTCATTGCACTTTTTACAGCTCTGATAAAATCAAAATCACCGTAAACCGATATACAATTCGTTTTTCGGTCGTGATCATATCGGACGCATAAAATGCAATTCAATAGTCCCCACTATCTAAATTCAATAGTCCTCATGCCGGACTATCTAAATACAATAGTCCCCGCGCAGGACTATCTGAAAATGTGTTCAGGGTTGTCATCCGGGGGGTCGCGATTTGCTACCCCCTCAGATATGCAAAACAATACGTTCTTCACGGGGCCGCTGTCATCCGGGGAGGGGGCCGCGATTTGCAGCCCCCCTCCCCCCCCGATATACAAAATATTGTTTCATCGTATTTTCATCGTGCAGCTTATAAAGGAATAAATACATTTAATAAGAATTGCACCTATCCAAAGCAAAATATATTATTTTAATAATATTAATAAACTGGACCAAATGAAATTCGCCGAAAATTTCACTCAGGACTATCTGAAATTCAATAGTCCCCATGCCGGACTATCTGAAAAATAAAAACAATAGTCCCAGCACAGGACTATCTGAATAATATCAAAACATTGTACGTTGTAATTCTTTCTCGTAGAACCCTCCAATTATATCTTCACCAGTTTCATCCGCAATCTTATAAGTCGTGGGTCTCGTGTTTAAAACTTGCTTGATTACAAAAACCTCGGACGTCCAGTTCTGTTTGTATTTATTCGTAAAAACATCTTTTTTCGCTGTAATGCGGACTCTGTCTCCCACATCGAATTTCGCCTTTTTACGTGGTATTCTATTTTCCAATTCGTTGTACATTTTCAATAATGCCTGCTCGTTGCCTTTATTCACATCCGCGGGCCTCATTTTTATAGTATGGTGGAAATCGTGTTTATTATATTCATCAGTCAATTCTTGCAATATGTCGTGCCACTTGTGCGAATTTCTAACTTGGAATTTTACTTTCAACTTCTCATTTAACGTTCTATGATATCTTTCGATTATGGCGGATTTCTCCTCGCTCTCGGTGTGGTACAATTTAATGTTGTGTTTTTTCAACAACTTGTTAAAATGCGTATTTTTAAACTCTGTCCTTTAATCGGTGTGTAAGAGTTTAGGCGGTGAATGACCGTCATTTTTGGCCCGGGCAATTATTTTCTCAAAAGCTGATGACACATCCGGACCATCTTTTTTCTTCAAGGGCTCTGACCAAACGAACTTACTGAACGTGTCGATCACATTTAAAATGTATTTATACCACTTGTTTTCCCTAGCATATTCTTTCAAAATCAACAGATCGGCCGCCCACAAGTCATCGATACCTTTCGTGACGATTCGGCGTTTTATGAACTTTTTCACGACTGGTCTGTGCAACTCTTTAGCTTCCAAAACTTCCGGCGGGTCTTTGATAAACGAATTTCTCTTACTGCCGCATATCGCACAATTTGATGTCGCAAGCCACCTTTTATTTCTCGTTTTGACAGTTTTGACATCCGTGGATGGTGTGTTTGTTTTACACTTTCTGCAATGGAATTCCATGTCTAATAATGCGCAGCTACTTTTGAAGTCAAATAAAATATTTGCAAATGCAAAGTCGCTTAAATAAATTGTACATTTGCGTAGATTGTGTGTTATATGTATAGGATAAGAAACGAGATGCAGCACAGACATAAAATCCAGTTGACCAAGGGTCAAAAGAATAAGTTGCGTATCGCTTATAAAAAGCAGAAACTCGCTATTTTAACTTTGAACAGAGATCAGTTGACGAACGGGAATGTCGAGGTGATGTTGACGGACGAACAACATAAACAAGTGTTGAGAGCCATAAAACACAATAAAGGCTTGAGATTGATATTGAGCCATTCGCAGTTGAAGAACAACATTGAAGGGGGTCTACTGAAAGAGATTCTGGAGTTGGCGGAAACGAGTATCCCCTATTTCAAGAAATTCGCTTCACCCCTGATCAAAGACAAAGTCGCACCAGCTATAAAAGATAAATTCGTTCCGTGGCTAAAAAAGATGATCGACGACGAGTTGGATACAATTATAGAAAAAGATCCGTCAGGTGCCGGATTAAGACAAATGATAAACAACCGACTCAATGCGGCTTTGAATGATGTACGGGTAAAAAAAATTAATTCCGTTGACGTTGAGCGATCTGGAAGTGTGGGCCAATAAATTGAAATTGAAGAATTTTCGCGGTGTTTTCAGACGAGAGCTTTTACCTGATGCGCCTTGGAAAAACGAGTGCGGTATAATCAATCTCGGTGATCTGCACACACCCGGAACACATTGGACGTGCTATTATAAAAATGGTAAAAATGTAATTTATTTCGATTCTTATGGAAATGCGCCACCACCTTTGGAATTGGACAAGTACATGAGAAGTTTTGACATTCGCTATAATTCGGACCGATTTCAAGATTATGGCGATCCGCCAATCTGCGGGCATCTTTGTTTAGAAGTTTTAAGGCAGTTTTCAAATGGAAAAACATATGATGAAGTCAAAGACATTTTAAATAAAAATAAATACGCTTGGCTCGGGTGGTTCGATTGAGTCACTTTTTTATGATGCCCCCGTCAATAAATTGTTTGTACCATTTTTATTTTTTAAATAATTTATTACCACCCGAAAATCTGTTTTCCTAATATAGAAATGTCGACGTTAAGATCATCAAGTCAAACTAACCAGTCAGAAGCATGGAACCTGCTTTCCATGGAGCCCAGAGAACCCAAAGGGGTTTTGACTGACAAATTCATCATGAGGTTCGATCGGTATTTGAACTTGAATTATCGGGATCTGCTCTCTTCCCATTATGATTTTCCAATCGAGATGTTGCGGATGTACCCGCACAGAGTGAATTGGGCCAAGTTGTTGAGGCGTATTAAATTTTCGGAGGAATTCCTAAGAGAGATGGTCCCCCATTTCGATGAATGTTGGGGTATCCTATGCAAATATCAAACGCTGTCTGAAAAGTTTATTCACGATTTCGCAGGTAAAATCGATTGGAATTACGTGTTGTTGTATCAAAATGTAACTAGCAGATTTTTGGACGAACACAAAATGTATTTTGATGAATCCTAGTTGAGTGGCTCAGAGATATTCAAAATAAAAACCTGAATTCGCGTGGATCGACCGGTTTGAATAAAATGGTATTTAATATTTGCGGGAAGAATAAAAACTATTTGCTGTTTATTTTTTTTTTATATAAAACCATTAAGATGTAAAACATTTTTCCTAAAGTAGAAATGACGACATTTAGACTATCAGGTAAGACTTCACAACTGACCTTGAACTTGGAACATCCCATTCACTTGGATGCTGAGTACAAGCTGGCACTCACCGGACTTTTCTGCGAATACAACTTTTATAATTTATTTGAGGGTTGTAGTGTTTTGTTTGATGGTGGAACGAAAATCGGTTTCGGTAAAGGTTTTTGGACATTTGATGCCATACAGAAACACATACAAAAAGGTGTGGATCCGCTGTTACGCGGTAAAACAGATGATAAAAAGAATAAAGTCACGGTCGTTTCAATACTTAAAACTACGGGATACCGGGTGAAAATCACTTCACCTATAAAATTTCACATGGAAAATCCACTGCGGCGTTTGCTGGGTTTCGATGAAATTGATGTCCCGGAATACTTGGACACGTACAATGCGAAAAAACCACACAACATAAGACCATGGGACATGATTGAAGTCCACTGTGATATCGTGGAAAATTGTTTTGTCAATCATGATGAACATTGGCACAAACACAAAGAGTCTTCGGTGTTGTATAGTTTCTTTCCATATGGTGAATTTGGTAATAAAATTGCTGTGATGCCGCGGCCGCCGCATTACGTGTCGTTGAAAAAAGGATTGAATAAAATCCAACAAATCAACATTTACATTACAGACCAAAATAATAATTTATTGCAGATGTTCGATTCGAATGTGCATATTTATTTGGAGTTGATTCGGGTGTAGTATTTTTTAATTTATTGAAAATCGGCTGTTTCTATTTTTTATTTGACGCCGCAAAACGTTATTCCTTGTATAGGTAAAAATGAACGGTCCTAACTTTAATGATTTACTGAAAGAAATCAATGGAAAGTCTTACATCAGGGTGGGTGACCTGGAAGTCGGTAAAAAATATTTTGTGGAAAATATGGATAAAATCTCTTCATCATACGGTATGAGAATATTAGTCTCATGCGATGATGTGAAATTCTATCTTCCCGAAAGCTGGAATGACAGGTTGACGAATAACTATATCAAACAACTGTTGAATTATAAGGGGAAACTCTATGTGTTGTACAACGGTAAAATAACACTTTCAGATGATAAATTCAAGCACAGTATCGAGTTTAAGGTTGACGAATAAAAATAGTTTTTAAAAAACATAATTTAAATCAATTGAAATCAGGTTTACAAGGGTCGGTTAAGAGGGCACCTCGTGCTTCCCTCGTGCTTCCCTCGTACTTCCCTCGTACTTTCCTCGTACTTTCCTCGTACTTCCCTCGTACTTCCCTCGTACTTCCCTCGTACTTCCCTCGTACTTCCCTCGTACTTCCCTCGTACTTCCCTCGTACTTCCCTCGTACTTCCCTCGTACTTCCCTCGATAAGATGACCCCTTATCCGATTCGTATTATAAATAATAAATATTATAGTCCACATTGAGGGAAAGCTGGAATCGGTTGACGATAACTATATAAAACAACTGTTGAATTATAAGGGGAAACTCTATGTGTTGTACAACGGTAAAATAACACATTCAGACAATAAATTCAAGCACAATATTGAGTTTAAGGTTGACGAGAAAAAACATAATTTAAATACATTTTTTGAAAATGCCCCGTTTAATTTATTTGATGTGGAAATCCATTATGCATGCATTAGGAATCAATAATGGCTGAAAGCTACGGTTATTATTGCTTGACTGAAAACGCATTTGAACCGTACAACGGGTCACCGGATGCAGCTGGTCTCGATTTGAGAAGTGCGTATAATTATATAGTGCCAAAGCGGGGGCAACAATTGGTAAAAACGGATTTAACTTTTAAATTTCCCGAAGGCTGTTATGGAAGGATCGCGCCGAGATCCGGTCTAGCGCTCAAGCATTGTATCAATGTCGGTGCTGGCGTGGTGGACAGAGACTATACCGGCAACGTCTGTATTCTGTTAACAAATAATTCCGATATCGATTTCCCCGTGCGTCGTGGAGATAGGATTGCGCAGATCATCTGCGAGATGTACAAAAAGCCGCCTTGTATCAGATTGGACAAAGTCGAACAGACTGAGCGCAATGACGGTGGATTCGGAAGCACCGGTGTAAACTGATTAAATCATAAAAAATGATGTTGGAAATCAAAATGTCTTGAGAATTTTTTTTCAGCCTCAGACTTAAAGTAACGGTGATTACCAAGCGCACTTACTTGTCATATGGTGAAAATCGCTGTGTAAAATACCTAATGTGGATGAAAATTCTTTTGAAATCAGGATTATGTTAGGTTAAGAGCTCGCACTACTTTGGATTAAATTTCTGGATTAAATTTCTGGATTAAATTCACCATTTTTAAAACCTGATAAAATGGCTGAAATTAACCCGAAATCAAATACAAACTGGCCCAGAACCAGTCAAATATGAGGTGTACGTGGGGTCGGTGAAGAGTGCGTCTCGCCCTTCCTTGGATTAAATTTCTGGATTAATTTTTGTGGATTAAATACACCATTCGAAAAACCTGAAAAATGGCTGAAATTAACCCGAAATCAAATACAAACTGGCCCAGAACCAGTCAAATATGAGGTTTTCGAGGGGTCGGTGAAGAGTGCGTCTCGCCCTTCCTCGCCCTTCCTCGCCCTTCCTCACCCTTCCACGCACTTACTTGGAATTTCACCATTTCGAAAACCGGAAAAATGTTGGAAAAATGCTGAAAAATGGTTTGGATTAGCCCAAAATCAGATAAAAACTGGCCCAAAACCTGTCAAAAATGAAGTTGACCGAGGGCCGAAAATCGGAAGGGCGAGGTGGCCCAGAACCGGCCTTTCATATCTACTAGTAAATCTTTCGGTAAACGCTAAACGCTATTTTTATATTGGTAAGTTTATGAATAATTCGCAGTTCAGGGGGTGCAAGCGCATAAATAATGCATAACATTAACCGCTGATCGCTTTTTAACAAATTTTTCATAACAAAACTCTCTACTTTTAAGTCCAGTGGGGTGGAGCCCTAAAAAACTTCAAAAACTATAGTTCCAAAACCGTTTCTTAGTGACTTCCTATGAGCAAAGATTAACATCCATGTCAAATATTAATCCCGTAGGTCCTAGAGTAATTTTTAAGTGGGGTGGTGAGCCCTAAAGGACTTAAAAAAACTATTTTTACAAAACCGTTTCTTAGTACCTTTGAGTAAAGAGGAATGTCCACGTCAAATGTTACGTGGAATGACCCCGTAGGATCTATGGTAACTTGAAGGTTCTGTGGGGCGGAGCCCTAAAGGAAATTTGCAAAATCGTTCCCTAGTGAATGCTTATGAACAAAGAGGAACGTCCATGTTAATTTTCAACCCTAGGCCATAAAGTAATTTTTAAATCCAGTGAGGCGGAGCCCTAAGGAATTCAAAAACTATATTTTCAAAACAGCTTCTTAGTGACTGTATGAGCAAAGTGGAACATCCTTGTCAAATTTCAACCCCGTAGGCTCTATAGTAGTTTTGAAGTCCTGAGGGGCGGAGCCCTGAAGGAGTTCAAAAACTATATTTGCAAAACCGTGTCTTAGTACCTTTGAGTAAAGAGAAATGTCCACATCAAATGTTAACCTGTAGGATATATGGTAAACCCAAGGTTCTGTGGGGCGGAGCCCTAAAGGACTTCAAAAACTATATTTCCAAAACCGTATCTGTTCAATTTATATACAGTAATACACGAAGCAAACCACACCCCATTAGTTTAATAATTGACTTTAATTGTCATATGCTTTCAATATTTGTATTTTAACTCACATGTCATTGTTTATAAAATTCTTTGCACTTGCTTAGAATATACCTCAATCTCATCTCTCTTTTCAAGGTCTTAGTTTCTTTTTAATATCTTACCTCAGGCCCTTCGAGTATTTTGATTAGTTTTCCCTCCAGCATTTTTGTGAATACATATGAGCAAAGAGGACCGTCTATGCCAAAAATTAACCCTGTAGCCTCTATAGTAATTTTGAGGTTATTTGGGGCAGACCCCGAAGGAAATATGTAAACAACTTTGTATTAAACATTTATGACCAAAGAGATCACTTCAAATTTCAACCCCACAGGCCCTATAGTTAATAGATACGTTATTTTTTCAATTCGTATTGTAATTAGCAATAATTGTGACATTATATTGAAATTTCGAAGACATGTGGGGCGGAACCCTGAAGATATTTTTTTAAAGCGTTTCTTAGTGAGAACCTATAAGCAAAGAGGAACGTCCATGCCAAAATTCAACCTGTAGGCCCCAAAAGTAATTTTGTTGTCCCTGGGGGCGAAGCCTTAAGATGCTTTACAAAAGCGATTCTTAGTAAGGCACATATGGGCAAAGTGTGTCTTCCATTTCAAATTTCATCCTCTTAGGTCATCTCTGGCTTTTCATATTCGTTGTTTCCAATATATTCATATTGAAAATTGGCCATAAGAATAACATTGGACCTAAATTGAAATAGTGTGTGGCAGCCCCTGGTATGATTTTGCAAAACAGTTTCGTAGTGAGCACGTAAATATGAGCAAAGAGGAACGTCCACGTCAAACTTCATCATCATAGATCCTATAGATTTTCAAATTCGTTGTTTCCTAGATTCGAACAAAAAATTAGCTATATAAATAACATTCTATAGAAATTTTGAAGTACTGCGTTGAGAAGCCCTGATTAAATTTGCAAAACCATTTCTTAGTGAGCATCTATGAGCAAAGCGGAACGTCCATGCCAAATTTTAACTTTGTAGGTCATATCATTTTCCAGATTCGTTGTTTCCTAGATTGGTATCATAAATTGGCCATATGAATAACATTAGATAGAAATTTTCAAGTCCTGTGTGGCGGAGCCATGATGGAATTTTGCAAAACCGTTTCTTAGTGAGCATCTATGAACAAAGAAGAACGCCCAGGCCAAATTTTAACATCGTAGGTCCCATAGTTTTTCAAAATCTTTGTTTCCTTGATTTGTATAAAATATTGGCCATAAGAATAATATTCAATCGAAATTTTGAAGTACCGTGGGGTGGAGACCTGATGGAATTTTGCAAACCCCTTTCTTAATGAGCATTTTTTAACACAGAGGAACGTCCATGCCAAATTTCAACCCTCTATGCCCTATGGTTATGAAGATGAGTGAGTGGTATTTGACAAAGCAGATTAAACTAACCTAACCTAAGCTAAACTCGAACTATTTTTACACCAGTTAAATTGTTTACAAAAAGATAAAAAATGTCATATGGTTACGTCATTCTTTAAATGTATCATTTCACTAACAGCTGATAGCTTTGAATCTTCAACAGTAATTACATCAAATCTTTGAAGTCGTGATGGGCGGAGCCCTGAAGAAATTTCGCAAAACCATTTCTTAGTGAGTACCTATAGGCTAAGAAGAACTTCCAATCCAAATTTCAACCCTGTAGGTCCTATAGTTTTGGAGATTCGTTGTTTCCTAGATTCGTATTTTAAGTGCTCCATAAGAATAACATTGTAACGAAATTTTGAAGTCGTGTGGGGCGGAGCCCTGCCGGAATTTCGTAAAACCGTTTTTTAGTGAGCACCATGAATAAAAAGGAACGTCTATACCAAATTTCAATCCTGCATGCTCTCTAGATTTGGAGATTCGTTGTTGCTTTGATTTGTATTAAAACTCCCCCATAAGAATAACATTGTAACGAAACTTTCAAGTCGTGCGGGGCAGAGCCCTGACGGAATTTTGCAAAACCGTTTCTTAGTGAGCGTTTTTTAGCAAAGATTAACGTACATGCCAAGTTTTAACCCTCTAGACCTTATAGTTCTGGAGATACTCTGATACGTGAGTGAGTGGTATTTGACAAATATATAGTAGATTTATTTATTGAAGTGTGGTTAATATTATAACAAATTAATGTTAATAAATTGTTATCTATTAACTGCTTTCAACTTTTCTTACTTGCAGTTTGTTTATTGTTAACAATACTCTCTTACCCAACACTCGTCAAAGATTTTACTGTTGTTATAAATTTAACTTTCATACATATTCTACCTCGAAGGTTACTAACTGAATGAAACATCATTCCATATTGAATCGCCCAAGGCAGATTGCGTTATAATGGGTATAAGTGCACGAGTCCGAGTCCCAATCTGTTTATCGGCTCCTTCGGGACGCAACCCTCATACCAAATTGATACCTAATGCAGCTCCAGTTCCAATGGTTTTGGACCAATAGCGATTTCATGTTTATCATTTGTAAATTTGTAGCTACAGTTTTCAACTAAAATACCAAATTTGTCTTTTATAACTACAGATTTGATTGTCGCAGAAAAAGTTAACCTTAAAGACGCAAATAAACTTAGTATTTTCGTGTCGCTCCAGTCGGCTGTAAATATGGCCCAACTGTTACGTATGAAAAGTTTCTTTCAGCCACCATTTCCGGCAACTTTTTAATTCTTTTTGAAGTTAACTACTGTACCTCACTAGAAAAATTAAGCTTCTCAAACTGTGATGTGTGTTGCCCAAACATTTGAATGAGTTTAAAATAGTGATAAGAAATGATAAAAGACCATCAGACAATTTTCATGTAAATTACGTAATACTGTAAATAGCAAATCTAAGGTGAAATTTCTTTATGAAACAATTACTCCATCCCCTTACTTATTTATGTTATAAATTTTCTAGAGTTTTAGAAAGATTTAAGATAAAAAATGTATATCTAAAAAATACCATTTAACTGTAACTTGCTTATGTAAAAGGTCATTAAAATTGTAACATTTAACACTCAAAAGGCTACATATTCAAGCGTTGTATGTAAACAACTTTTTAATTCAATTGCGAATAAAATATCATTTTTTAAACTATTATGAATATGAAATAGATCATGGTATAAAACCAGTTTATGGGTTAAAAAAACTGTACGAAAGCAGTTCACAAGAAAGTCATAGCGATCATAAAACAATCTACAATATTTTTAGCTATTTTAACCATTGATTTTAAAGAGATTCCTTATTTTTTATAGACTGTGCGCACTCAGATGGGCAATTTCAAACTTGGCCTGGATTTGAGTTTGTTCTATCACCCTGAAATACTAATACCATGAGTTTGTTCTATCACCCTGAAATACTAATACTATGAGTTTGTTCTATCACCCTGAAATACTAATACTATGAGTTTGTTCTATCACCCTGAAATTCTAATACTATGAGTTTGTTCTATCACCCTGAAATACTAATACTATGAGTTTGTTCTATCACCCTGAAATACTAATACTATGAGTTTGTTCTATCGCCCTGAAATACTAATACTATGAGTTTGTTCTATCGCCCTGAAATACTAATACTATGGCAGGCGAGGGTTGATTGTGCTGAGATATTTCGCCTAAATAGAGGAAACATTTTAAAAAATCATGAAGGCAGTTATGTGACATATTGTTAAGCTTAGTTAATTTAAAATAAAGAAAAATAATAAACGAATTACAGGGTATTCTGTAAATTTTAAGTATGGACACGAAAAAGGCCGTCATTTTAAAACGGATGAAAATAACCCAAATTTTTATTACTAAAATGTTTGTATTAAATATAAACTTTAGATGATGTATCTTCTGTGAAAATTTCTAAGCAGTGTAAAATTTTTACACTGCTTAGATATAATAAGTGTAAAATTTTTTTTACACACTATCTTCCTTTACTAGTTGAAAATTTCCCAAAACTTGTTGGGGCATCGGCACAGTATGAAAAGAAAATTAACATATTCTCGGGGTTAATTAAGCGGGGTTTAAGTTGTATAGAAGGGTCTAGCTAATTTTATTAGCATTTAAACATTGTTGTACGGGTGGTCTGCCACACCTTGTGGACAGATGAGACACGTCTGTATTTCTGTGTTTCCAGGTTAAGAAAATTTCTGAATTGGATTTTCAGACTTTGATTTATTAAGGAAGGATTCGCCAGAATACGTTCAAAGACCAGGATGAGAAATTGTGGGGTTATGTTCAAAGCGTTAAAAATAATTAAGTGTCATCATTGTCCCCAATTTATTATTAACAGAGCTCAACTTTTGTTTTGGAGGGTGGTGATTTTCTTATTGTTAAATCAACAGAACCGAATATTCCCTTAACTAATAACATACCAATTTAACATTTAAATTTGGTAACTTATCTAGTTAGGGAAGGATGAATTTTACAGGGAAAACCACCAAATGCCATTGTAATTTCTTGGAGTTGCAAGAGAATTATTTGAAGTTTGAATGGACGTCTGCTCAGAATTGATACTAATCATATAACTTAAAATGAATAAAATTTACTAAGAGTGCTTTAAAATGTGTTGCCAAATATTTGGTTTAAAGTTAGAAGTTTGAGTCGCAGCGATTGCAATTAATTGCACTAGCCAGAACCCCCTCCCCCACCCCCCCCCCGTGGCGATCCCCTGCAACCTCTGGCTCATCTCAATTGCATGGATGCAGATTGGAAATCAAGCCCTGAGCCACTTATAACCGAAAACTGATCTACCTGTCCCACCACGGTCGCTGCATTCACCAGGGTTTACTTCTTTTGAACCAGATTTTTACACACATTTTAATTTTTATTTGTTTTGGAAAGAAATAACTATATCTTACTTAATCAATACAGTATTGTGAATAATGTCGTAAATGGTTTAATAGAGCTGTTTTTAAAGTTCGTTAAAAAGTTCTTTAGTATATTTTCAATATATTCATCATGTGTTTAATAGTACCCTTTTGGTAACGCTTTTGGATTAAAAGTGCAGTTCAAATTAAATAAATGATCTCAACTTGGCTAAATAAAATATCTTTGTTTATTATTTACTCAGACAGTAATTGATCTGAAAAAAATTATTGATTTTTAATATTACCGTACATTTTATGCAATACGCCTACGGATAACTTACGGACACATTGAGTTTCGTCAGAAAATTAGAATACAAAAATTTGAGCATTAAATACCTACAATCATGTTTCATATATCAAATCATATTTATATGTGCAACTAGATTGATGCTCAAATATTACCCACAAATATTATATATGGTTTTGTTTTTACGTATTATTTGTCCCGTGTTAATTCAGAACACCATGTAAGTCGTCATGCGTTGTATGATTAAGGTTGTAACTAGTTGTTTGATTACATTCATTTTAATGTCTAAACAAAGTTGAACAATAACTGGAAAGGAGTGAAAATACCTGCTTTAAAAATAAAATATGTGTGTGTTTACAACAGAAAGCCTGCCCTAAAAAATGTTTGAAACTGTTTTTGTATGTTACATTTTAGGGAGTTGGATTCAACAGTAAAGCAGAATTACGACTTTTTTGTCAGGCCCTCGGCTTAAGACAGAAACTTATTTATTCTTTGCTAGAAAGTTCAAAATACGACCTCAACGAAACGATGAGAAACTTTGGCAAAGTAATGAATAAAGCCTTAACATTAAACCTCTCAAACTAAATAAAACAAGAATTAGTAAAAACAGGTTGTATTTTATTTCACAAAGACATGCAATGATTATTTTCTACTAGAGTTGTAAGTGGATATACAGGGCAGAAAACAAATTATAACCTGATTATTTTTAGTAAGCGCCTCTACGTTGGTTATGAGGGGGGCTGCATTTAGTAAATCCTAAATGTTTTAAATGCATTTCATTATTGTGTGGGAAGCGCTCATAAACAGCTTAACGGTTTATTTTTAACACATTCACATCAACATTTTATAAAACTGTAAAATACCAATAAATAAATAAATGATATGCTACTCTGGTGCCGTCAATTAAAGCCAATCAACTGAAAGATTTTCATGTTGAGATATGGGACCCAGTGTAACGGATAGAGTTGAATATCTTATTTAGCTCATGTTTATAATACGCTCTTTTGAGTTATCTCCTCCCACTAGTTAAAAAATCTGTAATCTGGACCTACTTCCATACGAGGAGAGTTTATATAATGATTTAGAATTCCCAAGCTTAGGAAAAAGGGGAAATATAGATCCAACTCTAGTACCTACGGTTTAAGAATATATTGAGGAAGGGATTTTGAATGGACACTTTCCATGCAGCATTACTAATACCACTAGATCTACTCGGGTAGCCAATTTTATAATTAAATTTGAATAAGAAGCCGAAAATAACCATCCCAAAGTTTTTAAGTCCGCCTTGAGTTACTTCTTTTTGTATTGAATTATCTTTAAAGTTCACAAGAAAAGGCAGGATTGGGCTTCGTAACTGCTTTCCCCATCCTCGAGTTTTGCATGTGTGTGTCGAATTATCATTTTTTTTTTTAATATACATGTGAGTTGTCTTTTTTATTAATTTAAAACATTATTGATAGATTTAATGGCAATGCTGACCAATACAAAACAATTGTTAAAATATGCAACATTTCTAAGCTTCACTGAATAGAAAACTCATTAAATACATACTCTAAACCTATAAATCGCTTTTCGACATTTAAATCTCTATCAATTATGCTATGAGAAGTGAGAAAATATTTGATTTCGATAAAACATAAAACTCTATTACGAGATAACGAAACTTAAATGGTGTTAAGTGCGAGAACCTCTAATTTAAAAACAGACTGCAAGCGATATGTATTCAACTCTTGCACCCGGGGAAGATATAAAATGGCACGTGAGGGGAAAGTAAAGGCGGTGCTGGCAAAGGCAAGGTTGAACTCTAGGGAAATAATATGAATCAGGTAGACAGGACTGACTACTGGGGAACACTTGTGATAATTGCAAACCTTTTGAAGACGATGTGCTGAGAGTGTCGGTTCGGTTTGATGAAAGATTCTTTCGTTGTAACCCCTACGGTGAAGATAAGTTACTTCGAAATGAATTCATTCCTATTATCTTTCTTTTATTCGTTCAAAACATTTACTTTGTTATTGAATAGAGGTGAAAATTGGATATCGAAAGAGTAACTGGATGTTTTAACATTTTATGAGAGATCTAATATGATTGAGTTTAAATCAAGCGACATCGAATGTTGGATTGGTGACCGACGCACCTGTAACTGTCAACTCTATTAATTTTTTTTTTTTAATTCTTTGCCAAATTTAAGTTGATTGTAGATAAAGTAGTGTATGCAACGATTTTATTAAACCATTCGTCATATTTAAATTCTAACTTAGGCCTCACTTGTAGCTTAAAGGCCTACATGACGCAATCGTTAGACAAACTAACTACTATCATGATTTTAAATCGTATTAAATTCGTAAGTTCAGAAAATCTGTTCTTAGCTTATTTTACAATCTATTATTATACAAACTACCTCTTTCGGAAAACTTTGCAATGCCAACATGAGGAATGTTTTTGCCCTTCAGGTAAGCTCGTTCGCTATTCTCACTCACCTCAAGTCTATTTATATCATTAAGTTTTTTATTATTTATCTTCCCTCAATACTTTTAATGACAACAGTTGTTTATAGAATCACACGTATTATTCCAAATGTAATATTTTTTTCAAATACAAAAATGTTGCTTCCATAAGCATAATCTGGATAAAAAGTATCTTATATGTTCTTCCTGGTTCTTTATATACATTTGATTGGAACGTTCATTCATAAGGGCTACAAATTCTAATATTGTAATTAATAGACAACCTTTGTCAATAATTTTAATTTCACAATTACTAACATGTTTCGGAGGATATTACCCCATGATTTACGTTGTTGTAATGTAACCTATAAAATTAAGAATAGTTAAATAAAAATGATTCCATGATTGTACGCAAATTTTCTATTAATCACAATATATATCTTATATACAGTATATAAGATATATAAGATATACAGGGTGTTCGGAAAAAACGTTTCAGGAATTCAGGAGGTTATTGCCCATATCAAAATAAGGAAAAAAGTTCCTATAAACATATGTCCTAAAATGCTTCGTTAACCCGCTAGCCGCCATTTTTTTTTACATTAATTATTTTTACTGCCGGAATGGATCATTGTATTAAATTGATATTTGGAATGCACCTTTATCATAGCAATACCCATTTTCAAGAAAAAAGTTATTTTTTTCCAATATGTATTTTCAAAATGGCGGCCATTTTAAAATTTTAAACTAAAATATCTCAAAACCAGTAAATTTTATAAAAATTTTATTAGACACATTAGAAAAAAATAACTTTTTTCTTGAAAATGGGTATTGCTATGATGAAGGTTCATGCCAAATATTAACTTAATACAATGATCCATTACAGAAATAAAAATTATTTTGTGTAAAAAACAAAATGGCGGCTAGCGGGTTAACGAAGCATTTTAGGACATATGCTTATAGGCATTTTTTTGCTTATTTTGATGTGGGCAATAACCTCCTGAATTCCTGAAATGGTTTTTCCCAACACCCTGTATATTGTGACACTGTTATTATATATTAACACTATTATATATTAACTGTTGAATTATATATATTAATATATATATATATATATATATATATATATATATATATATATAATTATACAAAAGAAGATTAGTATCGACTCACCAGGAATTCTTTTACACTCATTAATATTTCTGAAAATTTATTGCCAGAGTTTCTTTTTTCATTTTAATTTTTGTGATTTTTTATGACTGCTATCACACTTCCATGTTTATGCTTTTTGCATATTCGTGTTTCACTATTACAGCATTATTATTTTTACTGCCCTTTCTGTTTTCAGGTTAGGCTAAGAACTTCTTCAAGTGCGCCTTGCTAACTTTGTTATGTTCGTCTTCCAGCTGGCTGAAGACGGGATTTGATTCCAGATCGCGAAACGTGGTGAATTTGTGTTTACTTCTTAGAAGTGATGTAAAATGTCCGCTATAATTTACTAAAGAATAAATTATATGGATGAGACATAAGAATAAATAACTTTTACTATGATAAAACCTACTTCTGACAAAGAAAGAGATCCGCTAGTGTAGTGCACGTCGCTAGCTCACTTGCAGCAACCATCTCCAGGGCCCTGCTTTTTGCTCGCCCTTATTGGACTTGACGGCTCTTAAGGAGAGTGGTAGTTATACGTTACCTTCTATCTTCTGCATCTTTCGTTGTGTATTTATTTTAAATGTATACTTCGAGTGTATAATAAACTTTTTACCGTATCATAATCTGCACAGGATTTACTATCAATATAATAAGTCTACAGTGTAGGCAATAATCTTAGTGTAAGAGTACGATAGTAAATAAAGAAATCCTGGATTCAAGTCTCTAAAATTTTCGCTTATGAATTTTATTTTACACAAGGTAATTTTCACTTAAAAAAAAGAGCTTTCAAAGTAGATGTTCGCGAATTTATTTATAGGATAGTAACAGTACATTGTTCGTAAGCTTTGATCTTTGGTTATGTAATGGGTGTTCCTTTCAATAGGAGTGTAAACATATTTTCATATTTTATTTCGGAAAATTTGTAAAAGGCAATAGATTGCGAAATCCAATTCTTCGCCAGTTTTAGATTGTTTACCTACTTACACTAGTACAAATAGTTAAAGTTTAACAAAGAAAGCTGTTTCAAATGTCACTCCAACACAATCATTATTGGCAATTAGTCAAGTACCGGCTTCAAAAAAATGACTATATGCACAACTGTAAAAATGAATCTATTACATAATTAATCTTTTACATTTTGGTGCTCCAACACCTTGCTAAGAGGTAAAGAAATTATGTAAGAGGTTGTAAGATAATATTTTATAAATGTCTTAATGTAAAATGTTAACTTACTACTTTATTGCAATAACACTGTTTGAAACTAAGGCATTTCTAACTATTTTCTTGCAGGTGTTTTTTTAGTGTTGAATTTTAAGAACTGACAACAACACAAACCATAAGCGAAGCCAACCAATTGAAAGTTGGTTTAAACTTGGCAATTAGCTATCGGCGATGCGGCTCAGGAAATTACAAATTCCGATAAAGCCACAGTTCACAAAGAGGTAATTAGTTTTGTTGAGTTGGTAATTTCAAACAATACGACGCGGCGAGTGTATCGGTGCTGTCTTTAGCGTTTAGTTTTCAAATTATATAGTTTTAATAACATATTCACAATGCTAACATCCTTGTTAAGTGTGAACGCTATGAAAGCAAAGTAAAACGTACTAAAAAAACATTCTGATTGTTTTTTTTCTTAATTTTTATACATGGGTAAAATTTCTTTAAAAATCTCAATTTTTATAAACTCATTAAAATGGTGGTTTCTACTCAGAATATCGTATGAATGAACACAGCATTAAATAAAATTAATTCTTCATAATTTATTTACTTAGTATATTTTTTATGTACAGTGTGATAAAGTTTTGTTACTTCGCCATAATTTTAAGGTGTCTCTTTGAATCTTGTCCCTGATATTACTTACCTAAGGGTAAATTTTAAAAAATCAATGACCTCCAGAGTATGATCAGTTTAACAATTTTTAGCAAATCCTCAAGACATTGGATTTACAGTAGAAATTTATAGTGTATTATAAACAATATTGGTGATCAGTTTGCATGACAAAAAAAACTTTTAAAATGAAAGTTTTAAAAACAAAGTCTGAAAATATTTATAAAGGTTTCAGGTATACTGAACTAGTTTTATTATTATGTGGTAAAACTGGAAAACAATCTGATAAACAAACTTTCACAAATCTTGGGTTACACATATTATTATACTATCGCATAGCATAACCTACATTTCATTTCAATAAAAATTCGTATACCGAACATATTATCATCTAAATTCATGTATTCAAAAAACATTTTAGAACTTAAATAATTAAAATATTTCTTTTATAAAAAAATGTTTAATTTAATTTAGTCGCAATATCCTATGTTACAGAATGTTGGCTATAGAGGGAATAATAGAAGAATCGTAGTCAGCTTACCATTTTCCCAACGCCATAATTCTTTATTAATTTTTAACGTTATGTCTGTAGGTAAAATATATATTCCTTTGTACCATCTTGTATGTGACTACAACACAAGTCTAAATAAATTCAGCAGTCTTAGAAGATGTAATTCTACATCGTTGAATGACTGCAAACGTCCTTGCATGATGTAATACGCATCAGACTAATTAAGAAGTTGTCCTTCCTCACAAATGGAAAACAAAACTAACACTGCAGAGGATTAGTCGCAACCCAATTCAGCTTGGATCGGATTTAACTAAGGACATTCACTGTTGAACGGCGGCCAATCGCGGCTCCGGAGGCCGGATTGTTGAAACGATAATTGCTTGGCCACAATGAGGCTGCCTTAACTGGAATGTCAAAAGTTAATCCGCCACTGTCGCTCTTTGTTGAAAGTTATCTCCCCGGCACCGCGTGTTTCTGATTTGCTGGATATTTGTATTCATAGCTACAATTAAATTATTGTGTCTGTTCATCTTACTTTTAGAAAGTTGAGCAGGCCAAACTTCTGATAGGACACTATACGTCTATATATTTGTCTATGTGAAAAAAAACTACATCTACGAAATAAATTTTAAAGTTTTCTTTACTGTTGTGAAGCAAGTATTTTTCTACAGAAAATACGATTTAAGGCTATTATGTAGGAGGACGTATGATATCGCACATGCATGTAAAAATAATAAGTGAATTACTCACAAACAAGTTTTAAATATTAATATGTAAGGTTAATTTTGGCTATAAACATATTAACAAAGTATCTAGTTTGAATAACAAGCATGTTATAACTTGAACTTTTACATTATTTTTATTAAAAAGTACCTAAAAAGAATAATAGACAATTGTTGTTTATCTTACCTACAATCACCTACCACGGACTTTCTGACTAACTAGTATACTGGAGCAGTGAAATTTTCACAGTTGTATGTGTTTTGCAATATTTATCAAACTATGGATAAGAGCAAGGGACTTTGCAGACTACAGAATACATACTATTACGGAGGTTGGAAGGTTTTGAAAGGCGAATCCGAGAAGTAAGATGGAATTATTTTCTGTTCTAGTAAAAAAGTTGCAGTTTAAATGCATTGCAGTCAAGGGGAGAGTTTGGTTTCGAAAGCTCCACTTTATAGTTTTGTTGGACGAAATAGATGCTAGATAGTTATAAATCGAATGCTTCAGTTTAAATAATTGATTTCAAAACATTACAAGATCAGATTTTTAAAAATTGCATGGATTGAATTTTTATTGATATCAAAATAACATATATACAAAACCCAATAGGTAGTGTCCATAATATGTTAGACAGATTTAGTTTCATATTCTGAATGATATGATTAAATGTTAGATGGAGCTTTTTTCAATGATGATTTGTTATTTATACACCCCTCTTTACTGCTCGTGATTCAAATATCTTTCTTCAGAAAACAAAATAGCAAAACACAACTGACTCGCACAAACAAATCATATCTTTGCAATCAATTATCACCAACGTTTTATGCTACATAAAAAATATATGCTCCTGTTTCCATTCAACCAATCTGTTTAATCTTTTGTTAAAAACAAGTGGTGGTGGTGGTGCTATCTGCGTTTCTGGATCGGTATTTCACTTTTCCAAAAAGATGTACCTCCTATTGGGTTCTGTAAACATTAGTAAATAATGTGTTACAACAATTTTAAGTTGATTGATAATTATTTATATAGAAATAAAAATGTTTCTTTATCATATGATAACACTATCAGTATTATACCGGTCATGTGTCGGTTATGGTGGGCGGGCAAGTCTCGCTCTGGCAGCCAACACGTCCCGCTCTGGCCCGACTTGGCTCAACTCTTATTGAACATGACTGGTCTTGAGGGAAACCCGGAACATGAAATTTTATCTTCAAAAACTCAAATATGATTCTTATCTTTTTCTTATAAAATGTATATTAATTAATTAAATAAGGAAACTGTTGCCTTGATTTTTAACACTATAGTATAATTTTTAAAGAGTCTGTTGCGTAGTGGTTAGAGCGAAATAAATAAGGAAACTGTTGCCTTCATTTTTAACACTATAGTATAATTTTTTAAGTAGTCGGTTGCGTAGTGGTTAGAGAGAAGGACTTTGGGACCAATCATCGATGTCTTGGGCTCGAATTCGCGTTCTGCCAAACAGTTTTTTTTTTTTGTACCATTCACTTGTTCTTTAGCGGTTCATCCTGTCTAATACGAATCACGCACACATCAATTCTCTATGTGGACGGGGAAAATTATCGCAAAAAATTCAGCTAACCTAAAAAACAATACTTTTTCAACAAACACACGTATTTTTCTTATTGAAATGTTCGTATTGTTATTTAGATGAAATTATTTTAACACTTATATTTGGTTCTTTCATCGAAGGCTTTCTGAGTCACGTCGCAAGATTCACATAGGCCAATACTCTATCAGTTTCGTTAAGAATATAAAAATAATTTAAACCTGATAGAACATAATTTTAAATATAATAATTTAATTGTGGCTTTTTAAATAAGAGAATAGAGTATTGAATTACTTTTTATAAAAAATATAAAGATAAAAATGTATACCCTTAGTTACAGATATTTTTTTACTTTTCAGATAAAACAGTAAAATATGGTTTTGATGTAATGAATTTAGTTGGTTTTATCTTTTATTTTAATTTGTTCTATTTCACTATATGCTCTAAGTTAATTCGCGTAATATCCATGGCTTTTGGTTGGAATAATTAAAATCCCTATCTGATTAATAACTTTTCTCAAGTTGTAATTGACAGATATTTTGCATATTTTACACCTTTGGTGTAATGTAATTTTGAAGTGTATCAATAACTTAAATGTTTGCACACTACATAAATATGTACTACGGTCTTGCACAATGTCTACTGTTCTTAATATTATTAAATAAAAACTTTATTTATTTTAATATTTTTTCCTATGAATAACATACGAGTTGCTCCGTAATGTAAAACAATAATGCTGTTGAAATGAAATCGAAATCTCTGAACTGCAGGAGTAACTAATTGCCAGCTCCAACCAAGCTTCAACTCGCAGAGTTTCTGTTGCGGCTGCAGCAGAGTGGCTCGGATTGGAAGGTGAGCCAAATATTTATGTACACAGACTGAGCTTATCCCCATCCTTCCCTCGTTCTTACCTTCACGTATAATGACTTAAAAAACTAAACAACATAAAATAGTTTTTCGAAATATAGCTTGTAATTTAAATCCTCTGTTATAATTTTAATTAATATTCGTCAATTTTTATTATTTCACATTTACAGCCAAATTCGTTCTAACGATGTAAATATATGACTTAAAGAAGGTAGAATAATTACATAATTAATGGAGTGGTACGTAGAGTCTCCACTTAACAACACATAATGCCCATCGTAGGGAAAAGAAAAACTACTACAACGTGTACCGCCAAATTAAACTCAACACGAAAACCCTTTAGTAATAAAGATTCAGGACAGCTCAAGCTGTCTTTTTGGCTTCGAAGTGAGATAATATCGTTTTGCATACGTACAATTTAAATATAAATTGATAGCTAGATAAAAGCCAACAGAGAGTTAAATGAAAAAAAAAATATATGGAGGTGAGATACCAGCTTATTGTTGTGTTAATTTTCTTCAAGGCTACAATGTCATTCAATATGGTGTGTTAGGAAACTTTATATTTAGTGTCACACACTGGTGAAAAATATAGTATTGTATTAAATTTAGTATTAAACAAATGGCGGTTATTGAAAGGGAATTTGATGGTTTTTGAGTATCAATCAATTTTTAGTTCATTATACAGTATTAATATCACAATTAATAAGAATTTATAAGTTCTCGGAAAAGAATATTTTGAACAACTTTACATTTTGAGCAGCGTTTAAAAGGTCCTTATGCTGTTTTTATACAACAGTAGAACGTTTTTTCGTTCAAGATGGCGGTATGTGTCGGATTTTTGTTGTTTCCCTCCCTTATTTGATTGATTTTACTGGTGTTTCATTGTCCCAGAGTAGTTGCATTACATACCTTTCATAGCCTATAAGCGTGAGTTGTCTGTGTTTTATTGTCAATTAATGTCTCCCTGACCAGCAATCCACTCTGAAATTTATGTTAACAAGTACTTCATTTATCGTGACTAATTAACCGCTGGATGTAAACATTCCAAATCCACCATTCCGTTTCTGCGTTCCCTGTGTCGTTTTCTGTCACAGAGAGCAAGCATTTTCACTGCCCAAGTTGATTTGCCACAGAATTCCGGATCAAGCGTCGTCGCCAAAGAACGTACTGTAAGAAGTGATAACTGTGAACTTCTGAGTGAATGCGTGACCTCTGGGGGTGAATCGAGTAGCTCTCAGCTGGTCATCGTATTCCATCTACTAACTTACATACACTGCATATAGTACATCTCCTATGTCTTCGTTTTCGATGTCAAAGGAAGTTTGCCCAGTTTGTGTCGTTAATGTGGGCAATTCAAAAAGCTTACAAGCATGATGGCTTGTGTGATCGATGGTTCACAAAGATTGTTTAAGACTATCATCCTCTGATCACGCAGCTTATGCAAACGACGAGAACAAGAAATGGTATTTCGGACGTGACGATTGTGTTGAGCCCGAGAATACACCCCTTGGAACACTTGAAGCAAAACTTGATTTGATTCTTAGTAAATTCTCTGCACTGGTCACTAAGGATGAAATTTCTAAAGTGGCAGATAGCATCGAAGCTTTTACTAATGAAGTTAAACATGTGTCTAGTAAACTCCAAGAACTTGAACCTAGATTGACTGCAGTTGAGAAGACGGTCGCTTCAGTTGTAGCCGAAGTAAATCAATTGAAGAGGAAACCACAGGAAAGTGAAGGCGCTGTATCTACTGAAGCTGTAATTTTCGAATTAAATGATAGGTCAAAACGTGCAAGAAATCTAATTCTTCACGGCGTCCCGGAAAGCCCACAATCTGAAACCTGAAAAAGAAAAGAGGATGACTTGGCAAAACTTGATTCTATTCTTGAGGTGATTAAATTCCAGAATGGTTATATCACCTTTTTCAGATTGGGGAAAAGTCAAGATGACAGACCAAGGCCATTAAAAATTGTCTTCAAGTCTCCAGCCGATGCAGAAACTGTATCCAAGCTGTTCTCAAAAGACTCTATTAAGGTGATTTGTCCTGATTTAGTCGATATCAGTCTATCCAGAGATCGCACGGACAGGGAACGTGCCCACTTAACGCCTCCGTCACGTGCCTCCGTGAGACATTGGCGGAAAGGACAATGAAAGGCGAGGAGAACCTAACCATCAAATATAGTAATGGGGTCCCACAAATTGTGATTTCAAAGCCTCAAAAAAACTAGGTAGGCCTGACGGAAATCCTAATTTATCAATTTATTACCAAAATGTTAATTAGTCCAGTAGAATTAGTACCTTACTAGGAAAAAATTGCTACAAAAGATTTTTTTGCTTTAACGGCTTTATTTATGTCCCAATATGATTATCCTAGGTTCTCCCCCTCGTCGGAGTTGTGCTAAAGTGGTGGGAGGTAAAATTGTACATGAAAAGGGACATTTTTAATTTTTTGGTTAAATCTCGTGAACGGCTCAAATACTGAAAATATGTCTAGTATAAAAGTTAAAGAGCATACAATTCCGCATTTAATGAGACCAACCGCATGTATTTTGGATCAACCGTTGTCATGTAACAACACATAAAACTGCACGGTTTTTAACAATTTTGACAAAATTGTCCCCAAAAAAGGTGTATTTTTGTAATTTTACGGTTATATTTTGTAAATTAATAAAAATATTAAAATATTATTGTTTATAAAGTCAAAGGGCATTAAATTCTGCATTCAATGAGACCAACCTTAAAATTTTAGAACAACTCAAATTTTTACAGACTCACCTTATAAATTGGATGATTTTTTATTAAGTCATAAGATTTTTAATTTATGTATGTTATGTCACAGGATCATAAAAAGGTTGTACTAGTTGGTGAAGATACAGACTTAGAATAGCGCTCACCACTCTAGATTTCCCATCATCATCACAGATATACCTCTTCAAACCTGGAAGAGGAACAACCCCACCAACGGTTTTTGGTGTCAATAGTTTTAAATTAGCAGACACCATTAGAAAGCCACTCATCTTTCTCCATGGTAAAGTAGATGTGACACAACCTCAGCACTCTTCAAGCAGGGTAAAAAGAAAGTGGTGAATCTGCTGGTAAAAAATTAACACTTCCTGGAAGAAATCAAACCCTTTCTTCGCTGAGGTTATTTCCAAATCTGGTTAAATTTTAACAACCCTTTACGGAGGTAAGGAAGATGATTCGTTAGATAAATTGTTCTTCAATATGTTTTCCAAAGCGCTTGTGAAGTCCAAATTTAATTTGGCATCTGTACCACCAACATCCGAAGCAGCCCGCCAACATTGCTTGAGAACTTACCTTCAAGTAAAAATGTGGTTAGAACACGAGAAGGAACCACTCTACTGGGTATGGCAGATTCAAAGTTTGGTCGTGTCCCTGTTTTTACCACCAAGGAACCAACCCCATAATCAATACTTTCAATGATTTCCTGCAAAAGCATCAAAGGGCGTGCACGTGCAGGTGGTTGTGGGTGTCGGAAGGATGGCATTAAGTGTTCATTAATTTGTGCCAATTGCAAAGGAAACTCGTGTACCAACTCCCACCAACGAGATGAAGGAGATGGACCGGATATTGATGAAGATCAGGACTGTGGGGTAACAGACTATGTTTGGGAATCAAATGATTTTGATCAGCGAATTGGCCTAATACCACAAACGTTGACATGTATAGTTTTTATCACTATAGTGTTTTTGTCCTCCTTTTAATTTTCTTAGTATAAAATAATATTGTCATATAATATTTTGTATTACTTAAAATATTAGTATGATAAAATATAATCTTTAGCAAAATTGATTTCACAAATTGTGTTTTTATTCTGCATCTAAGGAAAATTTTCAACAAAATTTTTTCTTACTTTTTCTTTTGTTATAATTTTTTATACAACTAATAAGATTATTTTCCACACACTATTTCTACAGTGTGATCTAGGTAAAAAATATTTTAAATATTAAGTTCAAAGCACGTAATTATGCTGTTAAAATACTGCTGATGTTAAAACAGACTTCACTAGTTAAAAGATTCTATTCAATTTGACAAAAAAGTCAATGAGGTTTCCATAGAATCGACTGGTAATCAACAATTTCTTTAATTTTATCGTTAAATAGTCAAATTAAAGTACTAAACAATTAATTATGTAAGATGTAATAGTTATTATTTTCATTATAGAATATATGCCTACACAGTACATACTTGATATAATTTATGTCATTATTTTATTCATCTCTGTTAAACTTAATGTGACGTAGTTAGGGTACAAGTGGTCCTAAAAATTTTAGGTTGGTCTCATTGGATGCAGAATTTTATGCCCTTTGGCTTTATAAACAATAATATGTTAATATTTTTATTTATTTACAAAATATAACCGTAAAATTACAAAAATACTCCTTTTAGGAGACAATTTTGTAAAAATTGTTAAAAATCGTGCAGTTTTATGTGTTGTTACATGACAACGGGTGATCCAAAATACATGCGTTTGGTCTCATTAAATGCGGAATTTTATGCTCTTTAACTTTTATATTGGACATATTTTCAGTATCTGAGCCGTTGATGAGATTTAACCACAAAAATAAAAAAATGTCCATTTATATGGACATTTTTACCCCCCACCACTTTAGCACAGCTCCGACGAGGGGGAAAACCTATAATAACTATATTGGGACATAAATAAAGCCGTTAAAGCAAAAAAATCTTTTGTAGCAATTTTTTCCGTTTTACCTGCTTTTTTTGTCTAACGCTACTGGCCTAAATGGTCTACGCAGTAAATTACAAGATATACAGCTTACTTTCTTCTCAACATGTGTGCATGACATTGTTACTTTTACTGAGACTAATATCACACCGGATATTAATACCTCAGAATTGGGAGCATCTGGTTTTGATGTGTATAGGAAGGATCGGTCGCATGAATGCTGCTCTAAGAAGAGTGGTGGTGGTGTACTAGCGACCGCAAGGAATAGTCTCACTTCATACTGTATTGCGACATCCTTCAACAACATTGAGTGTGTCACGGTCTCCTGTGTTATTAAGCCAGGGTACAAAATTCTAATATGCGTTGTTTACCTCCCGCCAAGTTCCCCCGTTCCTTCTTACGAGAACTTTGGTTCTGCTATTGAAGAGGCCGCAGCGCCCGACTTCTTTTCAGGAATACTCATTGTTGGCGATTTCAACTTACCCAATATAACCCTTGAGGACTTCCCAAGTGCTAGAAGTCTTCCACTGAATGACTTATCAAGCATCTTCGGTTTATCCTAAGTGAATGATATCAGAAAAAGCAGAGGTACTATATTGGATTTAGTATTTTCTTCTGTTCCTAATACTAGAGTCCTTCGGGCCGATCCATATATCACTGAAGATCGCCACCATCCTGCTCTGGACATCATCCTTCCAACTCCTGCTGGATGTGATTCCCATGTGAAGTTCATTCCCAACCTCGAGAAATGCAACACTACTGGCGTTCTTCAGTAATTGGAATCTCTGAACCTGATAGGCTATGAAGAGCCTCATGGGTCTGTAAATGATAAATTTTCTAATTTTGTGGCTAAACTTAGGACTTCTGTTCTGGATCATTCTCCCTTGAAGAGAATAGGCATATCTTCTTATCCACCCTGGTTTAGCCCTGAACTGAAATCTCTAATCAAAAGGAAGAAAATGCTGCATACCCACTACAAGAAAACCTTGAACCATGTCTCTTATTGTCAATTTTCCGCTGCTCGTGCCCAATGCAAGGTCTTATCTGCAGAGTGTTTCAATAACTACATTTCTCACATTGAAGATGTTCTCCCAAGGAATCCAAAGATCTTTTGGAAATTTATCTCCTCCCTTAGAGGAGGCAATAGTTCTGGACAATCTGTTTTGATGTATAATAATAAACTCCTTACAGACGACAAAGAGAAATATGAGTCCTTTGCGGAATTTTTTTCATCCGTCTTTGAACCGCCTATGGATCTGCCATTTTGTCAGCCACCACATACCAACATTTGTCTAAGCGCATTTACGTTCACTTACAAGGAGGTGAAGAAGGCACTTGCTGAACTTGACGGAAATAAGGGAAGTGGTCCCGACTCTATTCCGCCCATAGTACTTAAGAATTGTAGATCAGTACTAACGCTTCCTCTTCAGCGACTTTTTAATGAGTCCATCAGGTATGGGATTTTTTCTGATGTATAAAAGGGAGCTATATTGTTCCTATTCCGAAATCTGGTGCATCAACCGACGTTTGTAAATTTCGACCAATTGCCATCCAACCAGCAATTGCAAAGGTCTTTGAGAAACTCGTGCTCTCCAGGGTATTCCCTTTGCTTAAGAACTCGATATCCAACTCGCAACATGGATTTATGCCTGGGAGATCCACTTCTACTAATTTGGTTGTACTTCAAACCCATATTCTCGCTGAAATGAAATACCGTAAACAGGTTGATGTCCTGTACTTGGACTTTTCCAAGGCCTTCGACCGTGTCTGTCACTCTTTACTTTTGAAGAAGCTGGAGGCTTGCGGTGTACATGGAATGTTCCTCATGTGGTTCCAAACTTATTTGTCAGACCGCCAGCTCTCTGTCAAATACGGATTCGAGACGTCAAGATCCTTCACTGCCACTTCTGGGGTCCCTCAGGGCTCCCACCTCGGCCCTGTTCTTTTCAATATTTTCGTCAATGATCTAACCAGCGTGATAAAAACATTGCATCTTCTGTTTGCCGACGATGTCAAGCTATATTCGTGTATTTCCTCTGTAAATGACTGTATTCGATTGCAAGAGAGCCTGAATGCTGTTCAGGCATGGTGTGGCGCAAATGGCATGAAACTTAATGTTGATAAATGCTGTTGCATTACCTTTCACAGAACATCCAACCCACTCATCTTCTGTTACCAGCTGGAGGACAAGCTCATGGAAAGAACTGAAGAGATCAGGGATCTTGGTGTCATTTTGTCGTCATCCCTTTCACCTGAACCTCATATTAACTCTATCTGCTCTAAAGCTAATAGAAATCTGGGCCTTCTCTTTCGAGCTTCTAGATATCTTCGTCAACCAACAATATTGAGGACGCTTTACACTGCTCTTGTTAGACCCCATTTGGAGTTCTCGTCAGTTGTCTGGTCTCCACATCAAAGAACATTTACTAAAAGGGTTGATGACATTCAAACAAGATTTCTTAGACTAGTGGGAATCCGCCTTGGTTACGGCTATCTGCAAGTTCCTGTTGACTCCATGGCCTCCCAGCTTCGTTTGCCTTCCTTGGCGCTGAGAAGAAATGTTCAGGATGTAGTCTTCCTCATGAAACTAGTCAACGGAACTATCGACTGCCCACCACTTCTTGAGTTAGTAAACTTTCGCACACCAGCTGCAGCGACTAGGTCAAGAGAATTATTCGCCAGACTTCACCACGACACATCTTACGCAATGAATAGTCCAATGGTCAGGATTCAGCGAAGGGCCAACCTTGCTCCTATGGAAGTCGACTTTTTTAGTGGTAGCGTTGGTGTCATCAAAAGACTTCTTCATGACCTTAACCTCGATCTCTGATGTCATTCACTATTAAATTGTTATGTTTGTTACGTTGTTGTTTTTTTTAATTTTATATAGTTTGTAATATCAACGTATGTCATTTTCATCTTATATAAATCTCTTCTACGTCCGATCTTAGAATATGCTTCCGTTGTTTGGAAACCTTACTACCAATATCACATAATCAGGCTTGAAAGAATTCAAAGGAGATTTGTTAGACTCATTGGAACTACATTGGGCATACCTTTCCTTGAGGTCCCTGTCGATGACGTTATGAAACAGTTCAACCTTTGCCCACTGGAAGTTGGCCGTGAGCTTGCTGATCTAGCTCTTCTCTCAAAGCTCATCAACGGATCCCTTGATTGTCCTGATCTTCTTGCCATGATCAACTTTCGAATTCCACGTACTACCAGGTCAACTGAGCTCTTTTTTCACAAACATTATCGGACAAACTACCTGAAGAATGGACCCATGGCCAGATTACATCGTGTTGGAAACTGCGTTCCTGCCGAGCTTGACCTGTTCTGCACGAATCTGAAAACACTGAAAAAGAAATGGGTGTCCTTATCTGCGGATCAAGAGGAATGAAGATAACATAAACCGCAAACTCTTCAACTCATCCACCACCTTCTACAGCGCATCCGAACTCATCCCCATCCACTTGATCAAACTTCTTGCCTCAACTTTGGACCCTTCCTGCAATTTCTCTCTCCCTGACCTACAATACCCAGTTCACAATTCTGATCTACATTCACTCAAAAAAAAAAATACTCACACTTGCACTTTAGTTGTCTTAGTCCATACTGTTGTCATTCAAATAAATTAATTTGTTATTATTATATTATGTTTTTATTATTGTGTATATATTATTGTTGTCAATTCATTATTTATAATAATTATCTATATATGATTTATTATTGAATAACAAATTATATTATCATGCTATCACATACCCGAATTTATATTATTATTATTAAATATCTATTATTATGTTATTTATTACACGTTATCATATTTATTGTATGTAGTTATCTTAAGCATGTAATTTTGTTTCTCTGTATATGCTTGTTTGTACCAATTATTTGCATGTCATCTAATCATTGTATTTTTAAAATGGCATTGCCGTTGGAACTTATATATAAATAAATAAATAAATCATTGTTAGACCACCATTAGATTTAGTCAACTTATTCAACCTTGTTCTTGTAATTATTGTTACACCGCTTTTGTTGAATTGATATATATACCGGGTATCTCACGTAAGGTGTCTCAAATCGATTACAGATCAACACTTTGTCCTACAATGTTGAAATAAAATCATTTCCCACTAAATTGACCCCAAGGAATAATTTAAAAATATTTTTATCGTTTTATAAATACAGGATGTCCTGTAAACTGGTGGTCACAGGTTCGAATCTCGGAAATTTCAAACATATGTCATATTATAGATAATTAGAAAGGTCTATTTAATACAAACATTTTGATGAAAACAGAATTTTGTTATCTTTTTTCGTTTCAAAATGGCGTCCATTTCTGTAGCCAAAATCAAAAGTTACGGAATACCCTGTAATTCTTTTATTATTTATCATAAATGACTTCTGATACAAAATACCCATTTGAAATAAGCTAAGCTTTACAATGATACGTCACATGACCACATTTATTAAAAAAATAAAATTTAAAAAATTTTATATTTTTGAAAATGTTTACATAAACAAAACTCAAAAATTTTAAATACAATCACATGTTATTTTGTACATCATATTAAAGTTATCGTTAAACTGAGCAACTTTGTAATTTACACTAATGCTTTATCTCGTTTGGTTTTGTAGTAATAACGTAAAAATGTCATTTTCCCATGTAACTTGCATGCTAATTTCACGGTGTGCCAACAATGGAAGAAGGACTGCAATACTATGATGTCCTGTTAAATTAACATGCAAGTTAAATGGGAAAATGGAATTTTTACGTTATTACTACAAAACTAAAAGAGATACGGCATTAGTGTAAATCACAAAGTTGCTGTAGTGTAAATACAAAATGACATGTATTTGTATTTAAAATTTTTGAGTTTTGTTTATGTAAACATTTTCAAAAATATTAAATTTTGGAAATTTCATTTCTTTAATAAATATGGCCTTGTGACATATTATTGTAAAGCTTAGCTTATTTCAAATAAGTATTTTGAATCAGAAGTCATTTATGATAAATAATAAAAGAATTACAGGGTATTCTGTAACTTTTGATTTTGGCTACAAAAATGGACGCCATTTTGAAACGAAAATAGATAACAAAATTCTGTTTTCACCAAAATGTTTGTATTAAATAGATAGTTCTAATGATGTATAAAATTACATATGTTTGTATTTGAAATTTCCGAGATTCTAAACTGTGACCCCCAGTTTTTGGGTCATCCTGTAATTATACAACGTTAAAAATATTTTTAAATTATTCCTTGAGGTCAATTTAGTGGGAAATGATTCTATTTCAAGATTGTAGGACAAACTGTTGATCTATAACCGATTTGAGACACCTTACGTGAGACACCCGGTATGCAAGTTGTTATTTGTTTGTTATCTTGTTATAATGTTATTTATTTATTATTGTGTTGTTAAATATTATCACTAGCACTTTTTATGTATTATGAATATTTGGGAACTCAGCTTCAAAGCTTGAACGAACTCTTATTGCACAACAAACTTGATGTACACTTACCATAAGTATCTTATGTAAAAAAGGATTTTCCGTCAATAAATAAATAAACACTTGCACAAATATCAATATATAATTATTTCTTAGTCAGGAACAACGCTCTGGTCTGATATAGAACAAAATGAACGTAACAAAAATTAATAGTCGGACAAGTTAGGTGATCATTACAGAAATGCTTGAAATGTGCAAACATTATCTAGAACTATATGAAACTACCAAAACAGATAAGCCGGTGAAAAATTTAAACTACCAAAAAAGTAACGTTCCGAGTTGTACCAGTAAGTCATGGCTGTCTGGGAAAGTTATCGACTGCTAAGTAAAATAGAAAAGTTACAGTCGGACACTCGTATGGAGAGAGTTCTGGCGTAAACATCTTTACTCCTTTTAGAAACCTTCTGAAGTTATTACGTGACCTGCATTACAAATATCTGTTTAAAAATTGTTTAGTTGATCATTAAAAAAGCCGTATATCTTAAAATACGAATTCTGATTAAATATAAATATTCCTAGAAATAATTTTGAACAGAATTATTTCGAACGGAAATGATACACCCGTGATACAGTGGTAATTACGTTTGTTAAGCAACTAAGATATTCTCTCCACTGGCAATTCATTTATCTGATAAGACTGAATAAACAAGCCATACTTTACCCTAAGACGATAAAGATGTTTAAGCTCTTACTTACGTGTTTCTTTAATTAACAACCTCCTTAAATATACTATAACTGTTTTAGAAATCCTTTTTAAAAATCTATAAATAAATCAACCCTGAAATAACTATTCTCATTATAAAATTAAAAACTAAATTTAAATACAGAAAATTATTTTATCACTGTACCGCCAAATATAAAAAAATAAGACTTACAATGCAGTTCACATTAGTTTTATTGTTTAGAGAGCTTGTTAAAAAGTTTTTACCAGTTAAAGTGTTATTAAACATAAAGTATCGTGATAGGTCAACACAAAATTGTATTATACAAAAAAAACAATTTTACATAACGTTGAGATATTCAGTGTAATATACAAACAACCTGTAAGTATTTTGGGTATTTGTTTCTTAGGTCAAGACAATACAAAAACTTCGTAAAAACAGGGGTCTGATATGCATCGGCAAGCCGCTAGCCACCATTTTGGTATTTACGCTTAGTAATTTTTATTTCCGGAGGGGATGGTCATATTCAGTCACAACATCCGTGTCCACCAAGAACTCTACCGGATGATAAATAGATAACCTTGCAAGAAACAGTATAGTAGTGTCAAGGGAACGATGGCAAAGTTATGAATATGTAATATTGTTTCTATACATTTTTATTTTTAGTTTGAGAGTTTCGACGCTAGTTGCGTATTATTTCGTTTTTAAGGAAACCGGTCAAAACACCGGTGTTTTTACTATCTAACGTCGACCTTTTATTAGATGATTAATAGCCTAATTAATAAATGAATAGCTTCTTATTTATGTTCTATCATACCTGTATCATTTCCTTTTTCTCGCCGTAACAGACAGTATTAAGTATTCAATGCAACATCGAACCGAGTTTAAGTAGAAGCAGTCGACTATCTCTAATTCATGTAACTAAAATTTTTCTCCGAGTTACGTATTAGTACTCAGGAATAGTTCGTGTTACAGAGGTAATGTTTGTGAAACTAAAGAGGTAACGTACAGTACAGTATTGTAACAGTGGATAAAAGTAGTACAGGACATGACACCGACTCGTCCCGACATGACACCGACTCGTCCAGACATGACACCGGCTCGTCCAGACATGACACCGACTCGTCCAGACATGACACCGACTCGCCCAGACATGACACCGACTCGTCCAGACATGACACCGACTCGTCCAGACATGACACCGACTCGCCCAGACATGACACCGACTCGTCCCGACATGACATCGACTCGTCCCGACATGACAAAGACTCTTCCCGACATGACACCGACTCGTCCCGACATGACACCGACTCGTCCCGACATGACACCGACTCGTCCCGACATGACACCGACTCGTCCCGACATGACACCGACTCGTCCCGACATGACACCGACTCGTCCCGACATGACACCGACTCGTCCAGACATGACACCGAATCGTCCCGATATGACACCGACTCGTCCCGATATGACACCGACTCGTCCCGACATGACACCGACTCGTCCCGACATGACACCGACTCGTCCAGACATGACCCCGACTTAACCCGATACGTGCGCTAGGGTTTCGACTTGCAGAGGCCCGTGGGTAAAACGAGATATAGAGGAAAAATTCGACTTATGAGGTAAAGGCCAAATTTAATTTCGACTTATTATTCACGAAGTTAATAACAGATGCAACTGTGCATCTGTGTCCTCAGGAGTAAGTTACATCTTGTATTTTTTACTGTACATATTAAAGGCTTAACAGTAATAGATAATATTTTTATCTATAAATAATAATCTATAAATAATTTGTGTATATAGATAGTACTTTGACTTAAAGACATCAAATACAACCTAACATTAGTTTGAGTTATGTTTTGTTTTATTTTTCGGCTTTGGCATGTCTATCCAAGGGGATTTAAAATTATTAGAGAAACCCAACATTTCGATTTATTGGGGTTCGAGTTAGCAGAAGTCAACTGAGCATCCAAAAAATTCTAGAAAATGTGTATTTTTACACTTTATTATACATTTTACCATAATGGCTTCAGAATCATCGGCCGTAGTTGAGCTGAACTCTCGAGTTCCGGTGAATTGCAGGTGACAGACAGTAATTACACCGAACGCCTCGGTGCTGACACCCGTCAATGTCGGCGCCGGTAATCCGATACTTCACTCTCAGGCACATCAACAGCGCACAACTTCCGTCACCAACTTAACAGTGACATCGTAAAATTATAAAGCTAATGGTGCTACTTAGTTACGGTTAAAAAGTGGTCGACATGCTTATTACTTCATTTTTACAGCGACTTGCCAAATTTAAGTTGGTCGTAGATGAATTAAGTGTATGCACCAATTGTATTCAGCCATTACGTCATTCTCAAGAGATAGATATTTTCGTCACTAGAGTTATCCTTATATCTCATTAAATAATCGTTGCTTAAACTACTATTAGAGCTTCGTAACCTCAAGAAAATATTTAAACCTTATTAAAGTAATGATTTTAAAACACGATACGAAGTTGAACATTCTTACCTTTTTTAACCGTTTAATACTTACCAGTCATTTAGCAATAAATATTTTAATAACTAATATTCGATCTATTTTTATAGTTCTTAGCCTAAGGCTTCAATTATTTCCTTTGTTGGATTGTTTTCCATTTGTCCTAAGAAAAAAGTTACATCTTGTATTTTTTACTGTACATATTAAAGGCTTAACAGTAAAAGTGTGTCAATAAGTGAGTTGAGTGATGTGCACTTAACAAACTGTGGAAAGCAAATTTCTGTAATTAGTACTTTGTATTTTAAATGTCCGCATTTCCTTGGAGAAACCAGTTTCAGTGTGTGCCTTTATGCAGTGAATATGCTTTAACGTATAGCCCACGCGATTTGCCCTCACATTCGTTAGTTACGCAGCCGTTCTGCAAAATGAAAATTTACTTCTCTGAATATTGCCTTCTACGTGTAATATATATTACACAATTTTCGTCGAATCTATTATTCAATGGATTGTCGTCTACTCTTCTCACTAGCTATTTTAGTAAATATTGTTGAAATGAAAAATTTCCATGAATTGACTTATTGTTCAAATTTATGAATAAGAACATTCGTAATAAGAATAAATTCGTATATATTATAGTCTATTCCTAAATTTATCAGATAATGTCTTAGTTTCCCGTGGAACATTTAATTTCAGTTTATTTGATTATTAATGTTAGATAATTTATGTTATTGTATAGTTTAAAACTTACGAAGCTTATTGATTCTTTTCTGGCCCAGAGTAAATTTAGTAAATGAAAATTATTGTATTAGACTTTCAGTTGTTTATTTTATTTTAAATTAATTAGTAGAGCAAATAGCATACATATGTTTACATTACTGACAAAATTGTGAGTAAAAAAATATATTAAAAAATATTATTAAGGGAAGTTAAATATTGTGATGGAAAATGAATGTAATACACATTGAGCTCTATGTTATAACTGAAGTCACTACTCTCTCACCAAACGTTTGTGAAAAGCGTGCCATCAAGATGGCCGCCAAAGTGAGCTTTTTTGTGTTGGTCACACTGCTATTGGTGGGACGCTGTCAAAATGCTAATCCAAGATGGCCGTTTGTTTGTTTACATATGTTCGCTCAGTGTTTCTGTAATGAATATTTGAAAGTGTACAGGTACTCGCCGGCAACAGGCCTTATAGTTTTGATTTAATTTGTACTAAGCCTAGCCGATAATGGTCCAATATTGTCATCATCAAAATTTGATCATCATATCACACACATTCGACGCCCAGCAGCCATCGAGTGCAGTTCAGTGCGAAGAGTGAAGTCTGAAGACCGAAGACTCCAGCCAGGAATTGGACCCCGGTCGCCGTCAGTGGAATCAAGCTCGCCGCCACTGTCACTCCCGAGCCCGAGGAGATGTACCACCACTAACCCTTGCTGTTCCAGCTGGACGCGGAGCCCATCTTCGGAGGTCCAGGACCACGCGAGGAAGAGAAGAATCAACGCGGGAAGTCCAGGCAGTCAGCGGTTTCGGCCTACGGTAGCCCAAAATCCCCGCTCGAGGCTCTCGCCAAACGGCCTTTCCCAAGGCCACCCATTTTGCCCTGTTACAGTTGCGGTTCGGGGACCAGCAGCCCAGCCCAGCAACGCCGTTCCACCCGGGACAGGAGAACAGGGCCCGGGTGAAGTCCGCTGCTGCGGAGTCCTGCCAGGGTGCAGGCGGCAAGTGCCGAGGAACCCCGTGTCGGTGTCCGCCAGGTCACAAAGCCAATCGGGGCCTCAAACCGAGTGACGTTCCTGACACTCGAGGGACCCGAAAAGAACGCATGAGAGAGCCCCACAGGACGAGCGTCAGCTGCCAGACCCGCCCAAACCCTCAAATTGGCCACTTTCAAGGCCACCGAGTGTTTTCCTAACAGTGTCAGTTTCAGGTGCAGCAGGCGGTGCGAAACATCATGGCAGACCCCCCGGGATCTTCAAAGACCAATTGGAGCCACGCCCCACCCCGAGGACTTCCCCCCGTCCCCCTCTCTGATGGGGACCAAATGGAGGAGGACGACCAAGGATGGTGTCAAGTGCGTCGACGTGGACAGAAGCGGTCAAGGAACTTACGCCCAGGACTCCTGGTTCCGACTCGACACCTCAGTCAGGACAGTTTGTTCGGCCTCCGGCCTAAACAAGAAAAGTCAATCACCCTAAACCTTGAAACGGGAAAAGATCCCACCCATCGTCATTGCGCCGACGGCCATCAACGGAATCTGGCCAGTTTTCGTGATGTTCCTGCGAGACGTCACCAGAGAATTTGATGCCAAATTCCGAGGGGATCAACTCCACGTCACGGCAAAAACTGTGTGTATGCTTTCAGGTTGCTTCAAAAACACTTGATTGGCGAAAAGATGGACTTCCACACCTTCACACTCCAAGAAGACGCGGAACTGAAGGCCACGATTCGTGGGTCAACCTCAAAGTTCCATAATGCATGAAGAATTTTTACCTGACATTCCCATCAGGTCCACTTCGCTTAATCCTTCACCTGACTCACCGGTATCTACGATACATGATGATTTTTGGCCAGAATATCCAGTTATGTCCATTGTCCAAAAACCTTCACCTGACTCGCCTATATCATTGGCAAATGAAGCTTCTTCGTCTGACAACTTAAGAAAATATGTGACGCAAAAAGATTTTTTACCAGAATATCCAGTTGCATCCATTGAGCACATTGATTCTTGTGAAAATTTCTATAGTCAATAAAGCCATTCTATCATCCAACCACGCCAGGATCCACCCAAGATCAATCAGATCCTTTTGTCTATGCCTACCACGCTGCCAACCCTTGAAAGTCCTCCTCTTTCTACAATAGAGTTGATTTCTAACATCCCTGCATTTTCCAACTTTCTTCATCATGAATTTTCAAAATCAACTACCAACAGGTCAACTCAAAACAAAAAAAAACTCAAACACCACCCAAAAAGCGTTTAAGAAAAAACAATCAAATTGTTTGCAAAACAAACTTTAGAGAAGAGATAAGAAAATACAATTCTTTCAGATTTGATCCAAAAAATAAGAAAGACCAATATAAGTTCTGATCTGGAGTCCGTGTCAAAAGATCATTTCAGTGGATATCCCTTAAAATCAATAATGAATCAACTCAAAAATTCTAAGAAACATAAAAGTGGGGTAAGATATAATGAGGTAATGAAACAGTTTTCGATGACACTGCATTTTTATTCGCCACGTGCCAACAGATTTTTAAGAAATCACTTCCACCTGCCACACCCCAAAAGAATCACCTATTGCATATCATCTACTCGCCTACGGCTCGATGGGGGCTTCGCCCCCGTGTCCCCTTATGGGTTGTCCTTAATTTGTAAATTAATAAAAAGTATCAAATATTAAACAAGATAGTACAACTGATATACTGGATAGACACGACAGTAGGAGAACCGGCCAATACACACTCCTCAAAACAATAATAATAATACACACTCCTCAAAACAATAATAATATAATAAGATTTGATAACCGCCCAAGGCTCATTTAAAACCCCCTATTCAACAAAAAAATTGAAAATTATTAAATAATAATTAACTATGTAAATATTCTAAGCACTATGTTTTTAAATGTATTGTGTTAAAATTTTGTAGATATGTCTTTAATTACATATGATATAAGTAATTATTTATATGGGGGCTCTGCTACCCATAGGGGTTGGCCTGAATTCAAAAATTTATAAAATGGATAGTAGGCCTCCCGAGAGTATATCCCAGCCCTCTGATTGGTCGAGAGCAGGTCACGTGACCGATGACGTCATCACGCCCCGCCCCCTTGCTGGCCTCTGATTGGTCGAGAGCAGGTCACGTGACTTAGGCCACGCCCCTTTTCCAAGATGGTGGCCTCCTAGGCCACGCCCCTTCTCCAAGATGGCGGCCTCCTGGTGGCGGGAAATTTCCTAACCTCACTTTTACCACGTGTTTGACCACGTGGCGTCTGTAAACTTACTACGTGAGTCAAGATGGCGTTATTTTTGACGAATAAAATTTTCACTGTGTACTGCCGGGGTTTGAACCCGGGCCGCCAAGTTGGTGCGCCGCAACGCTGACCACTAGGCCATCACACTGTTGAGTTGAGAGCGTTGTAATGAGTCTAGTGACGCTGTAGTTTGGTGATTCTGTAGCTGCAGTGCGTACAGTCTGTAGTCCAATGATTCTCCACCAGAGCGTGGCACTGCCATTGTGGGAAGTTTGAATTTCATCATGTGAGCTTTTTTTAGTTTTATAATTCTCCACTAGATTGAAGCACTTAGCCGCTATGGCGGGAAATTTGTTGTGTTTTTGGTCATGGAACCTTACCATATGATGTAGTTCAATGATTCTCCACCAGAGCGTGGCACTGCCATCGTGGGAAGTTTGAATTTCATCATGTGAGCTTTTGTTAGTTTTATAATTCTCCACTAGATTGAAGTACTAACCCGCTATGGCGGGAAATTTGTTGTGTTTTTGTCATGGAACATTACCATATGATGTGGTTTGATAAATTTTAGCTGATATGTTTAGCTGTCTGCAGAGCGTACAGTATGTTGATTGATGATTTTCCACTACAGTGTATTGTTTTCGCTATGGCAGAAAATTTTAATTTGACCATTTAAGTTTTGAAGTTACTGAAGCTTGATATAGCTATACTGTAGCTGTTTGCAGAGGTCGTTAGTTCGGCGACTCTCCACCAGAGTGTAGCACTATCATCGCTGGAAATTCGAATTTTATAATGTGATTTTTTTTAACTTTTTGGTCATGGACTCTTACTGTTCTACATAGTTTTAGAAAGTAGCTCTGCAAAACATATGGTCTGTAACTTTACGAACTTTTACGAGAGTGTATTATCATTGCTATGGCGGAAAATTTGAATATTTCCGTGGGAACTTTTGTTTGGAGTCGCGGTAGTTTTATGATTTTACATAATAACTGTCTGCAGAGAGTATGGTCTACAGTTTGACGATTTTCCACCAGACTGTAGCACTTTCATTGTGGGAAGTTTGAATTTCATCAAATGAGCATTTGCTAGTTTTTTTTTTAACTTTCCGCCAGATTGGAGCACACACTTCTTATGGCGGGAAATCTATTGCGTTTTTGGTCGTGGAGCCTTACCATACGACGTAGTTTGGTAATTTTTCAGAGTGTAGCTGTCTGCATAATGTACAGTCTGTTGTATGACCATACAGAGTGTACAGCCATCACCATGGTGGAAAATTTGAATTTGATCTTGGGAACTCTTGATTGTAGTCGATGTAGTTTGACCATTCTACACCAGAGTGTAGCACTATCATAACGGGAAGTTTGAATTTCATCGTGTGAGCTTTTGTTAGTTTTATATTTCTCCACCAGATTGAAGCACTAACCCCGCTATTGTGAGAATTTTGTTGTGTGTTTGGTCATGGAACCTTACCATATGATGTAGTCTGGTAATTCTTCAGAGTGTAGCTGTCTGCTGAGCGTACGGTCTGTTGTATGATGATTCTTCAACGGAAAGTACTGTCATCACCATGACAGGAAATTTGACTGTGGGAAGTTTTGATCGGAGTCACTGTAGTTTGTCCATTCTACAACAGATAGCAGCACTATCATCCCGGGAAGTTTGAATTTTATCAAGTGAGTATTAGTTAGTTTTTTATTCTCCACCAGATTGGAGCACAAACCCTCTATGGTGGGAAATCTGTTGTGTTCTTCATAGAACCTTGCCGTACGATGTAGTTTAGCAATTTTTCTGAGTATCGCTGTCTGCAAAGCATATAGTCTGTTGATTGATGATTCTTCAACAGAGTGTACTGTCATCGCTTGTTGGCTTTCTCGTTATTTCCATCACATTAGATGGGCTAACCCTGGTGTCCTGTATTACACTATGCCAGGAAATTTTAATTTTACCTGGGAACTTTGGTTTGGATTTGCTGTATTTTAAATATTCTACACCATAGTTACTGTACGGTTTGTAGTTCGATGATTCTCCACCAGAGTGCACTATCATCGCTATGGCGGTAACTTTGAATTTGAGCTTGTTAACTTTTGCTCAAATAAAGTAGCTCTATTACTGTTAGAAAATTGAATTTGATCATGAGAGCTCTTGTTGTAGTCTTATAATTCCCCACCAGAGTGCACCACTATCACCATTATGGTGGGAAATCTGTTGAGATTTGGACCAAGTATCGATAACGCAGTTGTATTATTAGTGATATATTTGCATATAAGATTAGAATTGATGTACTTCTTTTCCACCATGACACTTGTGTAGCTTGGCTTTTTCCACAGGCGTGCAGCATTAGTAGTTCAGACTTTCTCCTCTAGAGTGCAGAATTCATATTTTAAAATTTTAATGTTACACTTGTATTACCAATGTAATACAACTACACGGTCTAATACAACTACGTTGGGTTAACTAGCTCCATGATGAATTGCATAAAATGGATGGTTTGTCTTTCGTCCACCAGAGCGTTATATTAGTTCGACTTTGCTTTACTACATTGCTGCAATGTTTTAATATTTGTTACGTACTGTTAACATGTTACTATCCTTTTCTACTAAAGCCCAGCCAATTTGTGTGTAGCATGTTTAGTTTAAAATTTCTGAGATGGAGTTCAGCATAATGGTTTATAACTATCAATTGTAATGTTACATATTGGTAACGTATTTTTAACTTGCTCTATGTCATATTATGCATATGGGTGGTTCGTTCTTCCATTGCCAGATCTCATCACACGGGTAGCTCAACTCTTTCCGCTAGAGTGCAGCTCATGTGTGTGTTTTTTTTTTTTTTACTGGAGGGTAGCACTGTGTGTTTATTTGAGTGTGAAGCTTATTTGAATTCCACTAGCGTGGCAGTACATGTGAAACCTATTCTTTGATTATGGTGCAGCACTGTGTTGTGTATATTTTAAATATGCAACCTATTTGACTAAAGTGTAACGCATGCGTAGTCTTTTTAGACACATGTGCAGTAATATGATTTAAATTAAGGTTTAATGTTTTAACCGTATGGTTAAATGTATGTATAAGACTGCTGTATGTGACAAATATGGCAGAAACCATTCCAAGGAAACATAGTAATTTGTATACAATAGAGTGAAGCATATGTGTAGTTTGATTTTTTATTAGAGTAAAACAGTAAGTTTTTTATCATATGCAAACTTATAATATTGCCAGAGTGAAACGTATGGCTAATTGTGAGGGCTAACTTAGAGAGAGTTATTTTTCATCCATTCTAGCTAATATGTGTAATTTGATTTTTTCCATGAGTATCCACAACATGTGTGCTTTGAACTATTTTATTATGTTACAAAACCATGTTGTTTATTGCACACGTTTATATTTTACTAACGTGCAACTTTCTTCATACCAGATGGTAGCATGAGTGTGCAGACCATTTTAGTATAGGGTTGCAGCACTCGTAAATTTGTATCCTGCAGCGTGTTATTGGTAGTGTCCATGAGAGAGTAATTAATATTTACTCAAGAATTTCAAGTGTAGCAAATGTGTAGTTTTTTACTCCCCTCTAGTAGTGTGGGGTACAATTTTATGTAAGATAATAACCAGTGCCAGAGTGAAGCATACTGTTTGGCACAGATAATGGAAGTTTTGTTACTTTCATTCATTAGAGTACATCACTTTATAGTTAGAATTTTCTTTACTAGAATGCAGCAAACATGTAAGGGTCTCCCGTTAGTGTGCAACACAATGAGTTTTATACAAAATATGGTAAATATAACTTTCGTAAAGATGTTTTAGAATAGACTGTAGTACATGTGTAGTTTGACTTAACTCTACCACAGTGAGCACAATATTTACCATACATGATTGAAATGTGAACAAATATGATCTAAACAAAAGAAGCTGTGTTATTATTTTATTTGCCAGAGAGCTGAATATGTGTACATTTGTGTGCAGCTCTATGTTTTCTATCATGTACGTGGATGTATATTACCAAATGTGATGACTCTTTCCACACCGTAATACAACTCTTAAAGTGGAGCACCTTGTTTTTTATCTTATATGATGCTACGCTGGAAAAAAATTTAGTTTATGACTATATTGAAGGTTGTGTCCAAGCACAGGAGGTTTTGTTATTTTTTGTCTGCCAACCCAAGCACAATACACGCGTGATTCGGCTTTTATCCGCTAGTGTGTAAAACATGTTTGGTTTTAATGTTATAACGCATCACTGTTACTTGATATTCGCTGTGTTACATATTTACAAAATATTTTTAACATATGTCAATATTCTTAACCTTCTACACAAGACCGCTACATATTGATGTTTTACTCATATTGGTTCGCTTGTTAACAAAAAGTTAGATTTCTTACAGAAATTGAGTATAAGTTGTATATTATTAACAATGTATGTTTACTTCGGCGCAGTACGTTTATCACTAGGAGGAAGTGCATGTAAATTTTTACGTTTCTACACTACAGCACTCATGTAGTCTGACTTTGTCACGGTTTGCAGCACAAACATCGATTCACTAGGGCTAGAATTATTAATTTAATAATCATGAGTACTACCTATATATTATTATAGTTTTCAATACTGTCTTGCATCACATGTGAGAGTCATCTTTTCTCTACCAGAGCGTGATACTCAAGTAGTTTAACATTTCCACTAGAATGTGGTTTTGGTTTTCTCCACTAGAGTGGTGCACTGTTTTTATCATATGTTACGTGCTGTCAACATACTATTTCTCTCTTCCCACTGGAATACAGCACATATGTGGTTTTGGTTTTATCTGCTGGAGTGCAGCACTGTTTATAATATCCATTATGTTATATATTATCAAAGTATTACTAACAGTTTTCTATTAAACTGTAGCTCAAGTATAGTTTATCTTTATACAACCAGTGTGCAACACAATTGAAAACTGATTTGTATCATAGTGTACACAGTGTTATTTACATGTTTATGTGTATATGTTGTACATGGAACATATTCCAAAAGAGTGTAGGACATTTGTAGAGAGTATTTCTTCCTCTCTTATGCTATACTATGATTTTAATGTACATATTGGTACATATTGCGTATTTTTCAGATTTTTGTATTAGACCTCTGGATGTGATCGACACGGTGGCACCCGTGCCGAGGTAACTTATATTTTATTTGCTAGATCACGACACATGTTAATTTCTTCCCAACTGGAGTAAAGCACATGTGTAGTTTGTTTATTTAAAGTGCATAATTTTTATTACATACTAGTTAGAACAAATTTAGCTAGATTTTATATGAGACTAATTGCTGGGGCTTAGTCAATGAAAAGCTTTATCTTTTATCCACCACATGTGTGATTTAAATTATGCCACTTAAGTGGAGCACCATGCTGTTTATTAGACATGTTGGTATATTTTTAACGTGTAGCTTTTTGCCTGCTTGCAGCATAATTGTAACTTGCCATATTTTGTATACAGTTTATGTACACTTAACTTAATATAGTAAAACCTCAGCACATGACCAGTTTGGCAGTTCCCGCGAGGGAGTAATTCTATTATTTCTTTTCTATTACAGTCCAGCATATGTGGAGTTAACCAGAGTGCCCTCCACCAGAGTGGAGTAATGTATTTCTATTATACATGATAGGTGAAAGTGCCACGGTTTAACATATGACCAACTACTGGGGCACTGATAGTGGAAGTTAAATAATTTTTATCTACCAGAGCACAGTGCTTCATGGTTAGAATATTCCCTAATAGAGCGTAACAAATGTTTTGTTAGGTGTTTACCACTAGTCTTCTTCACTGCAATTTTAATACATCATATGGTACATTTAACTTACGAAACAATCATGTTTTCCATTGGACTGTAGCACATGTGTAGTTAGACTTTTACCCATCATAGTATATGTAACCAATGTGGTCTAAGCACAGTTTGGTTATCATTTATTCATCAGAGTGTTGAACGTGTATATTTTTAATTTTACTACAGCAGAGTGCAGTTCTGTGTTTTTAATATACGTTTTGATGTATATGTGACTTTCTTCATACCATATGACAGCAAATGTAATTTGACTTTTCTCCACCAGAGTAGAGCACCACGTTTCATTCACGTTCAATTACCTGGAAAAAGTTTTACACTAGAACACGATATACTTGTAGTTTGCTTTGTTCTAATATAGTGTTGCACTATACGCTTGATTATACAAAATTTTACATAGTGCCAGTGTATTGTTATTCTTCAGAGTGTAGCTTATTACTGATATGGTGACAACATTGCAAATTAAGAATAGTTATCATTTTCAGCTGTCAGAGCACAGTTTATTTTTCCACCAGTGTGCAACTCGATAATATGGTCGACTGATATGGTCGTATACATCATAAAATTGATTAAGTTCAGGTCAGGTTACCTATCACGTCTCATAGGACAGATCACGGTAAATTATGGTAGTTCACGATTAGTGGACTAGTTAAGTCTAGACCAGATTAGGTCTAGTTAGATCTAGCCTGATCAGAACTAGTAAATTTGAGTTGGTCAACGAAAACCTAGTAGGTTTATAACAAGTGTAGCCATTATGTGTCTTACTGGATTGATTATCATAGGTTTGATCGGATAGCTCTTGTTAACTTATGTTGTTCTTGTTAGTCTGGTCAGACAAGATTACATTAAGTCTGGCCATATCTAGTATGTCAAAGTAAGTTACAATAGATCAGATTTGATTTGTCAGTTATCTAATGGTTCACATTGCCAAAGAAACTTATTAGACTATAGTGAACACCCAATATGGTAGCACCCTATTAGTGTAAATTTAACTAGTTTCTCACCACAATGAATCACACTTCTGGTTTACATTTTTTCATCTGTGACCAGCATATAGACTGTAAGACTTTTTTTAATAAGAAGAAGGTAACATGAGACAAATGAGGAAGCAATTTTATGAGCTTTCCTCTCTAACACACCGCAGAACATTTGTAGGTTGACTTCTCTCCACCAGACTGGAGCACCATGTATGATACACATATTTCCAGCTTATATGGTATGACCAATTGGTGGGGAACGGATAAAGCTTAGTTATTTTTATCCAACATAGTGCAGCACTAAAATATTTATGCATATAATGATAACTATATATGGAGCAAGTAGCTTTACAATTAGAGTTTAGCACATGCCTAATATGGTAACTTCTATGTGAATGAAATCTTTCTAGCTTTTTTCCATGGCGCAGCACTTGCACGGTTGGCACTTCAAAGTTATTATATCACATAAAATGCCAGTCTTCACCCAAATATTCCTGTATTTTGAGGGTTGTTATAACCCGAAACATATCTTATATAGGTACCTTTAAAAATTAAGTGTCGATGTTCAAAACATCTAACTAGTGGGTTGTATTTAAAAAATAAAGGCGCAAAAGGTTCCAAATTTACATGTTGGAACCGGCTGGGTTGATTGACTTTGGACTTGCTTTATGTTTTTAAGACATGTTGTTAAAATGTTTAGTAAAGTATAAGTTTATCAAATGGTGTATTGTTGAACGTACTTATGGTACATGTAACATATAACAAACACTTTTCTCATGCAAGCCAGAACATGTCAGAAAGCCTCATTTAACTTAGTCTTGCATAACTGTACCCAATACAGTACAACCCAAAAAAACCAATCACAATCTAACTTGTTTCAATGGCTCTAACCTAAGACATCATAGATTGTAACACATAAATGATATGACAGCTTTGCATAGTAGGATTAAGTTTTTACCTGTTTTCAAAAATTCAGAAATGTGGGTGATGAAGGCTAGTCGTTCTGCCATTCTTCTTTCTTTACCAACTAGGAAAGTTCACACCACACCCATCCAGACCAGTATTTACCAAATTAAAACAGTATAGTCCATACCAGACTTTATATGGTCCCACACTTTATTAGACGAGAACAAATAGGTCTAGAGCAAACCTAACTAGATCCAATAAAGTCTGATCATAAGAGTTCGCTGGCTTCACCAAACTAGAACCACAACAAATTAAATCGAACCAGATTCTATTGAAACTAACCATACTATTAAAAGCATTAGTGCAACATGCACACTCATTGCTGGTTACTTAACAATACACATTTAAAGTCAATTAGTACAATTCCAAGTACAAGGTGTTGTAAAAATACCTTATGTGCTGCACCCTAGAAGAAGAAAAGTTAGTAAAATTGCTTCCTCATCAAACCTTATTGTGCTCTGCAGGTTTAATAGATCAGATTATACCACAATATTGATATGACCGAACCTGACCAGAATAAAATTAACATGGCAAGACTCAACAAATTTTCTAGTATTATCTGATCAGACAAAAGTACACTAGAATAGAGCAGTTGAAACTAGACTACACATATTTAGATCCAACCAAACGTGATCAGAATAATTTATCTAACTAGACTATAGAAATTGTCGCCTGAGCTGACCAAAAATACTAGACCACACTTAGTGAGACTTAATTAGATTTTCGATTTAATTAGATTTTTCGATACACACCAGATCAAATATAACCAAACCATACCTCCTCTAGAACGTCTCGCTTGACCATATTAGGCCTGGCCTCACCACAACAAGAACAGTATTGGTCAAATATAATAATGCTTACCTAAAAAGACACCATTGATAATATATCGCTTTTCTATAATGAACCAGGTTTATAGAACCTTACTAGACTAGTTTATAGTGAATCAGGTAGCTACATCAGAAATACACTTATCACCTACAAACACACTTGGTATGGTTAAACTTGACCTTTTGACCCGACTAGGGTGGCCTGCCTAATATGATCTAGCCTTGCTTATGTTGTATGGTAACAGATTTAATCCGATCAGGCCAGGACTATACCTCTTCAGAACCAAAGCAGATTTAAAGTACCTTGACTTCACCTTACCTAATTAAAATTTACATTACTAAATCAAACATTATCTGACCAAACTTGACCTGGCTATACCATACCGGAATAGACCTCATTAGACCTATGTTAATTGTATCTATCCAAATTTCTTTAACTGAATTTGGTGAGCTGGCATGCTTAAACTGAATGGATCGGACTTTACCTAATAAGATTACCTACCAAAATAACACATAGCAAAAACTGACATAAAATGCTGTGAGCTGACCAAGTCAAATCTGACATGACCTAATCATATCTCACCTGACCAAACCAAAACTCTATTGGATCAGAGCTATCCTGGATCTAGACTGAGGCTAACTACATAAGAGCTGACTAGATATGATGTGACTTAGAAAATTGACCTTACATGTTAATAGATGAAAACAGATGTTACCTTATGTTATTTGACCAGACCCGGTCGGATCTAGGCCAATGACAAGTGACCCTGGCCTAACGAATAATTATGTCAACATAATGTATGAAATTAGTCCAATCACACTAGCTATCTGTTTTAATCTAATGAAGCTTACAAATATAAGGTGAGCTAAGGATAAATAATGGTCGATGTATAATTAGATTGTAACACTCTGGAAGAGAATAAATAAACAGCACACGTACTAAGTATCATTGAAACTACCTTCCATACGTTACTGATGACATTTTGGCTTCACCATAAATTAAGTGTGGTTCATTCTGGTAGTGGACTTTAGTACATCCCACGTTAAATTAGCATGGACATTATAATATCTAAAATAGCTCTTGTAATTCAATTTACCTTGACCTCTCTACTGATATCATCAGAGTGCAGCAAATGGCGAAAATTGCTGTTCCTATAAGTAGTTTATTTTACTAATCTTTCTCCCACCACAGTTCAGCTCATGATGTTTATCCACTAGATTGCAGACATATATTGTGTAATATACATATTTCCAACATATTGATAACAACAAAAGAGTGCATTACATGACCATTAAGGTAGCGCTCACGTGGAAGCCCTTTTGCATTCTCGTCCAGGGTGCTGCATGTAAGGTATATTTACACTACTATGTTTTTATTATACATAATCGTAAATATTGAAAATTTTACACCCTCCAGAGTGTTACATAAGGCAAGTGGAACACTCCCCTGCGCCCATAACTATTTTTATAAAACGACAACATTTGTTCTATCGTTAATTCTTAATTTTATCACCAATTTGATGGTGCCCAGTAACTTATTATTATTTAATTTAAGAGCACAATATTGTTGGGCTCGTGAGCGCTACCTTAATGGTCATGTAATGCACTCTTTTGTTGTTATCAATATGTTGGAAATATGTATATTACACAATATATGTCTGCAATCTAGTGGATAAACATCATGAGCTGAACTGTGGTGGGAGAAAGATTAGTAAAATAAACTACTTATAGGAACAGCAATTTTCGCCATTTGCTGCACTCTGATGATATCAGTAGAGAGGTCAAGGTAAATTGAATTACAAGAGCTATTTTAGATATTATAATGTCCATGCTAATTTAACGTGGGATGTACTAAAGTCCACTACCAGAATGAACCACACTTAATTTATGGTGAAGCCAAAATGTCATCAGTAACGTATGGAAGGTAGTTTCAATGATACTTAGTACGTGTGCTGTTTATTTATTCTCTTCCAGAGTGTTACAATCTAATTATACATCGACCATTATTTATCCTTAGCTCACCTTATATTTGTAAGCTTCATTAGATTAAAACAGATAGCTAGTGTGATTGGACTAATTTCATACATTATGTTGACATAATTATTCGTTAGGCCAGGGTCACTTGTCATTGGCCTAGATCCGACCGGGTCTGGTCAAATAACATAAGGTAACATCTGTTTTCATCTATTAACATGTAAGGTCAATTTTCTAAGTCACATCATATCTAGTCAGCTCTTATGTAGTTAGCCTCAGTCTAGATCCAGGATAGCTCTGATCCAATAGAGTTTTGGTTTGGTCAGGTGAGATATGATTAGGTCATGTCAGATTTGACTTGGTCAGCTCACAGCATTTTATGTCAGTTTTTGCTATGTGTTATTTTGGTAGGTAATCTTATTAGGTAAAGTCCGATCCATTCAGTTTAAGCATGCCAGCTCACCAAATTCAGTTAAAGAAATTTGGATAGATACAATTAACATAGGTCTAATGAGGTCTATTCCGGTATGGTATAGCCAGGTCAAGTTTGGTCAGATAATGTTTGATTTAGTAATGTAAATTTTAATTAGGTAAGGTGAAGTCAAGGTACTTTAAATCTGCTTTGGTTCTGAAGAGGTATAGTCCTGGCCTGATCGGATTAAATCTGTTACCATACAACATAAGCAAGGCTAGATCATATTAGGCAGGCCACCCTAGTCGGGTCAAAAGGTCAAGTTTAACCATACCAAGTGTGTTTGTAGGTGATAAGTGTATTTCTGATGTAGCTACCTGATTCACTATAAACTAGTCTAGTAAGGTTCTATAAACCTGGTTCATTATAGAAAAGCGATATATTATCAATGGTGTCTTTTTAGGTAAGCATTATTATATTTGACCAATACTGTTCTTGTTGTGGTGAGGCCAGGCCTAATATGGTCAAGCGAGACGTTCTAGAGGAGGTATGGTTTGGTTATATTTGATCTGGTGTGTATCGAAAAATCTAATTAAATCGAAAATCTAATTAAGTCTCACTAAGTGTGGTCTAGTATTTTTGGTCAGCTCAGGCGACAATTTCTATAGTCTAGTTAGATAAATTATTCTGATCACGTTTGGTTGGATCTAAATATGTGTAGTCTAGTTTCAACTGCTCTATTCTAGTGTACTTTTGTCTGATCAGATAATACTAGAAAATTTGTTGAGTCTTGCCATGTTAATTTTATTCTGGTCAGGTTCGGTCATATCAATATTGTGGTATAATCTGATCTATTAAACCTGCAGAGCACAATAAGGTTTGATGAGGAAGCAATTTTACTAACTTTTCTTCTTCTAGGGTGCAGCACATAAGGTATTTTTACAACACCTTGTACTTGGAATTGTACTAATTGACTTTAAATGTGTATTGTTAAGTAACCAGCAATGAGTGTGCATGTTGCACTAATGCTTTTAATAGTATGGTTAGTTTCAATAGAATCTGGTTCGATTTAATTTGTTGTGGTTCTAGTTTGGTGAAGCCAGCGAACTCTTATGATCAGACTTTATTGGATCTAGTTAGGTTTGCTCTAGACCTATTTGTTCTCGTCTAATAAAGTGTGGGACCATATAAAGTCTGGTATGGACTATACTGTTTTAATTTGGTAAATACTGGTCTGGATGGGTGTGGTGTGAACTTTCCTAGTTGGTAAAGAAAGAAGAATGGCAGAACGACTAGCCTTCATCACCCACATTTCTGAATTTTTGAAAACAGGTAAAAACTTAATCCTACTATGCAAAGCTGTCATATCATTTATGTGTTACAATCTATGATGTCTTAGGTTAGAGCCATTGAAACAAGTTAGATTGTGATTGGTTTTTTTGGGTTGTACTGTATTGGGTACAGTTATGCAAGACTAAGTTAAATGAGGCTTTCTGACATGTTCTGGCTTGCATGAGAAAAGTGTTTGTTATATGTTACATGTACCATAAGTACGTTCAACAATACACCATTTGATAAACTTATACTTTACTAAACATTTTAACAACATGTCTTAAAAACATAAAGCAAGTCCAAAGTCAATCAACCCAGCCGGTTCCAACATGTAAATTTGGAACCTTTTGCGCCTTTATTTTTTAAATACAACCCACTAGTTAGATGTTTTGAACATCGACACTTAATTTTTAAAGGTACCTATATAAGATATGTTTCGGGTTATAACAACCCTCAAAATACAGGAATATTTGGGTGAAGACTGGCATTTTATGTGATATAATAACTTTGAAGTGCCAACCGTGCAAGTGCTGCGCCATGGAAAAAAGCTAGAAAGATTTCATTCACATAGAAGTTACCATATTAGGCATGTGCTAAACTCTAATTGTAAAGCTACTTGCTCCATATATAGTTATCATTATATGCATAAATATTTTAGTGCTGCACTATGTTGGATAAAAATAACTAAGCTTTATCCGTTCCCCACCAATTGGTCATACCATATAAGCTGGAAATATGTGTATCATACATGGTGCTCCAGTCTGGTGGAGAGAAGTCAACCTACAAATGTTCTGCGGTGTGTTAGAGAGGAAAGCTCATAAAATTGCTTCCTCATTTGTCTCATGTTACCTTCTTCTTATTAAAAAAAGTCTTACAGTCTATATGCTGGTCACAGATGAAAAAATGTAAACCAGAAGTGTGATTCATTGTGGTGAGAAACTAGTTAAATTTACACTAATAGGGTGCTACCATATTGGGTGTTCACTATAGTCTAATAAGTTTCTTTGGCAATGTGAACCATTAGATAACTGACAAATCAAATCTGATCTATTGTAACTTACTTTGACATACTAGATATGGCCAGACTTAATGTAATCTTGTCTGACCAGACTAACAAGAACAACATAAGTTAACAAGAGCTATCCGATCAAACCTATGATAATCAATCCAGTAAGACACATAATGGCTACACTTGTTATAAACCTACTAGGTTTTCGTTGACCAACTCAAATTTACTAGTTCTGATCAGGCTAGATCTAACTAGACCTAATCTGGTCTAGACTTAACTAGTCCACTAATCGTGAACTACCATAATTTACCGTGATCTGTCCTATGAGACGTGATAGGTAACCTGACCTGAACTTAATCAATTTTATGATGTATACGACCATATCAGTCGACCATATTATCGAGTTGCACACTGGTGGAAAAATAAACTGTGCTCTGACAGCTGAAAATGATAACTATTCTTAATTGCAATGTTGTCACCATATCAGTAATAAGCTACACTCTGAAGAATAACAATACACTGGCACTATGTAAAATTTTGTATAATCAAGCGTATAGTGCAACACTATATTAGAACAAAGCAAACTACAAGTATATCGTGTTCTAGTGTAAAACTTTTTCCAGGTAATTGAACGTGAATGAAACGTGGTGCTCTACTCTGGTGGAGAAAAGTCAAATTACATTTGCTGTCATATGGTATGAAGAAAGTCACATATACATCAAAACGTATATTAAAAACACAGAACTGCACTCTGCTGTAGTAAAATTAAAAATATACACGTTCAACACTCTGATGAATAAATGATAACCAAACTGTGCTTAGACCACATTGGTTACATATACTATGATGGGTAAAAGTCTAACTACACATGTGCTACAGTCCAATGGAAAACATGATTGTTTCGTAAGTTAAATGTACCATATGATGTATTAAAATTGCAGTGAAGAAGACTAGTGGTAAACACCTAACAAAACATTTGTTACGCTCTATTAGGGAATATTCTAACCATGAAGCACTGTGCTCTGGTAGATAAAAATTATTTAACTTCCACTATCAGTGCCCCAGTAGTTGGTCATATGTTAAACCGTGGCACTTTCACCTATCATGTATAATAGAAATACATTACTCCACTCTGGTGGAGGGCACTCTGGTTAACTCCACATATGCTGGACTGTAATAGAAAAGAAATAATAGAATTACTCCCTCGCGGGAACTGCCAAACTGGTCATGTGCTGAGGTTTTACTATATTAAGTTAAGTGTACATAAACTGTATACAAAATATGGCAAGTTACAATTATGCTGCAAGCAGGCAAAAAGCTACACGTTAAAAATATACCAACATGTCTAATAAACAGCATGGTGCTCCACTTAAGTGGCATAATTTAAATCACACATGTGGTGGATAAAAGATAAAGCTTTTCATTGACTAAGCCCCAGCAATTAGTCTCATATAAAATCTAGCTAAATTTGTTCTAACTAGTATGTAATAAAAATTATGCACTTTAAATAAACAAACTACACATGTGCTTTACTCCAGTTGGGAAGAAATTAACATGTGTCGTGATCTAGCAAATAAAATATAAGTTACCTCGGCACGGGTGCCACCGTGTCGATCACATCCAGAGGTCTAATACAAAAATCTGAAAAATACGCAATATGTACCAATATGTACATTAAAATCATAGTATAGCATAAGAGAGGAAGAAATACTCTCTACAAATGTCCTACACTCTTTTGGAATATGTTCCATGTACAACATATACACATAAACATGTAAATAACACTGTGTACACTATGATACAAATCAGTTTTCAATTGTGTTGCACACTGGTTGTATAAAGATAAACTATACTTGAGCTACAGTTTAATAGAAAACTGTTAGTAATACTTTGATAATATATAACATAATGGATATTATAAACAGTGCTGCACTCCAGCAGATAAAACCAAAACCACATATGTGCTGTATTCCAGTGGGAAGAGAGAAATAGTATGTTGACAGCACGTAACATATGATAAAAACAGTGCACCACTCTAGTGGAGAAAACCAAAACCACATTCTAGTGGAAATGTTAAACTACTTGAGTATCACGCTCTGGTAGAGAAAAGATGACTCTCACATGTGATGCAAGACAGTATTGAAAACTATAATAATATATAGGTAGTACTCATGATTATTAAATTAATAATTCTAGCCCTAGTGAATCGATGTTTGTGCTGCAAACCGTGACAAAGTCAGACTACATGAGTGCTGTAGTGTAGAAACGTAAAAATTTACATGCACTTCCTCCTAGTGATAAACGTACTGCGCCGAAGTAAACATACATTGTTAATAATATACAACTTATACTCAATTTCTGTAAGAAATCTAACTTTTTGTTAACAAGCGAACCAATATGAGTAAAACATCAATATGTAGCGGTCTTGTGTAGAAGGTTAAGAATATTGACATATGTTAAAAATATTTTGTAAATATGTAACACAGCGAATATCAAGTAACAGTGATGCGTTATAACATTAAAACCAAACATGTTTTACACACTAGCGGATAAAAGCCGAATCACGCGTGTATTGTGCTTGGGTTGGCAGACAAAAAATAACAAAACCTCCTGTGCTTGGACACAACCTTCAATATAGTCATAAACTAAATTTTTTTCCAGCGTAGCATCATATAAGATAAAAAACAAGGTGCTCCACTTTAAGAGTTGTATTACGGTGTGGAAAAGAGTCATCACATTTGGTAATATACATCCACGTACATGATAGAAAACATAGAGCTGCACACAAATGTACACATATTCAGCTCTCTGGCAAATAAAATAATAACACAGCTTCTTTTGTTTAGATCATATTTGTTCACATTTCAATCATGTATGGTAAATATTGTGCTCACTGTGGTAGAGTTAAGTCAAACTACACATGTACTACAGTCTATTCTAAAACATCTTTACGAAAGTTATATTTACCATATTTTGTATAAAACTCATTGTGTTGCACACTAACGGGAGACCCTTACATGTTTGCTGCATTCTAGTAAAGAAAATTCTAACTATAAAGTGATGTACTCTAATGAATGAAAGTAACAAAACTTCCATTATCTGTGCCAAACAGTATGCTTCACTCTGGCACTGGTTATTATCTTACATAAAATTGTACCCCACACTACTAGAGGGGAGTAAAAAACTACACATTTGCTACACTTGAAATTCTTGAGTAAATATTAATTACTCTCTCATGGACACTACCAATAACACGCTGCAGGATACAAATTTACGAGTGCTGCAACCCTATACTAAAATGGTCTGCACACTCATGCTACCATCTGGTATGAAGAAAGTTGCACGTTAGTAAAATATAAACGTGTGCAATAAACAACATGGTTTTGTAACATAATAAAATAGTTCAAAGCACACATGTTGTGGATACTCATGGAAAAAATCAAATTACACATATTAGCTAGAATGGATGAAAAATAACTCTCTCTAAGTTAGCCCTCACAATTAGCCATACGTTTCACTCTGGCAATATTATAAGTTTGCATATGATAAAAAACTTACTGTTTTACTCTAATAAAAAATCAAACTACACATATGCTTCACTCTATTGTATACAAATTACTATGTTTCCTTGGAATGGTTTCTGCCATATTTGTCACATACAGCAGTCTTATACATACATTTAACCATACGGTTAAAACATTAAACCTTAATTTAAATCATATTACTGCACATGTGTCTAAAAAGACTACGCATGCGTTACACTTTAGTCAAATAGGTTGCATATTTAAAATATACACAACACAGTGCTGCACCATAATCAAAGAATAGGTTTCACATGTACTGCCACGCTAGTGGAATTCAAATAAGCTTCACACTCAAATAAACACACAGTGCTACCCTCCAGTAAAAAAAAAAAAAAACACACACATGAGCTGCACTCTAGCGGAAAGAGTTGAGCTACCCGTGTGATGAGATCTGGCAATGGAAGAACGAACCACCCATATGCATAATATGACATAGAGCAAGTTAAAAATACGTTACCAATATGTAACATTACAATTGATAGTTATAAACCATTATGCTGAACTCCATCTCAGAAATTTTAAACTAAACATGCTACACACAAATTGGCTGGGCTTTAGTAGAAAAGGATAGTAACATGTTAACAGTACGTAACAAATATTAAAACATTGCAGCAATGTAGTAAAGCAAAGTCGAACTAATATAACGCTCTGGTGGACGAAAGACAAACCATCCATTTTATGCAATTCATCATGGAGCTAGTTAACCCAACGTAGTTGTATTAGACCGTGTAGTTGTATTACATTGGTAATACAAGTGTAACATTAAAATTTTAAAATATGAATTCTGCACTCTAGAGGAGAAAGTCTGAACTACTAATGCTGCACGCCTGTGGAAAAAGCCAAGCTACACAAGTGTCATGGTGGAAAAGAAGTACATCAATTCTAATCTTATATGCAAATATATCACTAATAATACAACTGCGTTATCGATACTTGGTCCAAATCTCAACAGATTTCCCACCATAATGGTGATAGTGGTGCACTCTGGTGGGGAATTATAAGACTACAACAAGAGCTCTCATGATCAAATTCAATTTTCTAACAGTAATAGAGCTACTTTATTTGAGCAAAAGTTAACAAGCTCAAATTCAAAGTTACCGCCATAGCGATGATAGTGCACTCTGGTGGAGAATCATCGAACTACAAACCGTACAGTAACTATGGTGTAGAATATTTAAAATACAGCAAATCCAAACCAAAGTTCCCAGGTAAAATTAAAATTTCCTGGCATAGTGTAATACAGGACACCAGGGTTAGCCCATCTAATGTGATGGAAATAACGAGAAAGCCAACAAGCGATGACAGTACACTCTGTTGAAGAATCATCAATCAACAGACTATATGCTTTGCAGACAGCGATACTCAGAAAAATTGCTAAACTACATCGTACGGCAAGGTTCTATGAAGAACACAACAGATTTCCCACCATAGAGGGTTTGTGCTCCAATCTGGTGGAGAATAAAAAACTAACTAATACTCACTTGATAAAATTCAAACTTCCCGGGATGATAGTGCTGCTATCTGTTGTAGAATGGACAAACTACAGTGACTCCGATCAAAACTCCCACAGTCAAATTTCCTGTCATGGTGATGACAGTACACTCTGTTGAAGAATCGTCATACAACAGACCGTACGCTCAGCAGACAGCTACACTCTGAAGAATTACAATTCTACATCATATGGTAAGGTTCCATGACCAAACACACAACAAATTTCTCACAATAGCGGGGTTAGTGCTTCAATCTGGTGGAAAAATATAAAACTAACAAAAGCTCACACGATGAAATTCAAACTTCCGTTATGATAGTGCTACACTCTGGTGTAGAATGGTCAAACTACATCGACTCTAATCAAAAGTTCCCAAGTTCAAATTCAAATTTCCCGCCATGTTGATGGCTGTACACTCTGTATTGTCATACAACAGACTGTAGATTAATCAGACAGCTACACTCTGAAAAATTACCAAACTACGTCGTACGGTAAGGCTCCACGACCAAAAACGCAATAGATTTCCCGCCATGAGAAGTGTGTGCTCCAACCTGGTGGAAAGTTAAAAAAACTAGCAAATGCTCATGTGATGAAATTCAAACTTCCCACGGTGAAAGTGCTACAGTCTGGTGGAAAATCGTCAAACTGCAGACCATACTCTCTGCAGACAGTTATTATGTAAAATCCTAAAACTACCACGACTCCAAACAAAAGTTCCCACGGAAATATTCAAATTTTCTGCCATAGCGATAATAATACACTCTCGTGGAGGTTCGTCAAATTACAGACCATACGTTTTGCAGAGCTACATTGTAAAACTATGTAGAACAGTAAGGGTCCATGACCAAAAAGTTAACAAAAAATCACATTATAATATTCGAATTTCCAGCGATGATAGTGCTACACTCTGCTGGAGAGTCGCCAAACTAACGACCTCTGCCAACAGCTACAGTATAGCTATATCAAGCTTCAGTGACTTCAAAACTTAAATGGTCCAATTAAAATTTTCGGCCATAGTGAAAACAGTACACTGTAGTGGAAAATCGTCAACCAACATACTGTACGCTCTGCAGACAGCTAAACATATCAGCTAGAATCTATCAAACCACATCATATGGTAATGTTCCATGACCAAAAACACAAAAAATTTCCCGCCATGGCGGGTTAGTGCTTCAATCTAGTGGAGAATTATAAAACTAACAAAAGCTCACATGATGAAATTCAAACTTCCCACGATGGCAGTGCCACGCTCTGGTGGAGAATCATTGAACTACATCATATGGTAAGGTTCCATGACCAAAAACACAACAAATTTCCCGCCATAGCGGCTTAGTGCTTCAATCTAGTGGAGAATTATAAAACTAAAAAAGCTCACATGATGAAATTCAAACTTCCCACGATGGCAGTGCCACGCTCTGGTGGAGAATCATTGGACTACTGTACGCTCTGCAGCTACAGAATCACCAAACTACAGCGTCACTAGACTCATTACAACGCTCTCAGCACAACAGTGTGGTAGCCTAGTGGTCAGCGTTGCGGCGCACCAACTTGGCGACCCGGGTTCAAACCCCGGCAGAACACAGTGAAAATTTTATTCGTCAAACGCCATCTTGACTCACGTAGTAAGTTTACAGACGCCACGTGGTCAAACACGTGGTAAAAGTGAGGTTAGGAAATTTCCCACAGAGGCCGCCATCTTGGAAAAGGGGCGTGGCCTAGGAGGCCGCCATCTTGGAAAAGGGGCGTGGTCACATGACCAGTCCGACCAATCAGAGGCCAGCAAGGGGGCGGGGCGTGATGACGTCATCGGTCACGTGACCTGCTCTCGACCAATCAGAGGCCGTGTCCCATACTCCCAGCAGGCCTACTTGTATGCATTTGTTGTAACAGTGGAAAGCCATTTATATCAACTAGCAGCAATTCTGGGGGCTTATCATGAGTCTTTTACTGGAAAATTGCTTAAACATGCTTCACCAATTCCCTGTTTTAGATGGTACTTTTGAATATTATTAATAAATTGTTTCTCGTAGGCTAAATGCTGGTGTCAGTGAATACATAATGAAGTGAAAATAATAGTATTAGTAAAAATAAATCTTAAAAGTAAAAGGAGTTTTTTAACTGCACTAACCACTATATTTTCACTTTAAGGTACCGTATGAGAGCTGTAATGCAATTAAAAGATTACCAAGTTTTAAGAAAATGTATTGAAAAACGGTATCCGAACACAACAATTAGTAACGCGTTTTGTCAAAAAAAAAAAAAAAGGAATGCTTTACATAAAATACTGCGCTGCACTGGTCCAAAGGTGGAGAATATTCTTTAAATTTAAAGCATTTTTAGGAATAAAATAATATTCAGACCGACGTATTTGGACAAAGCTGATCATCACTAACATAAAAAACTTTCTGTCATAGGCTATAGTTTTTGTTTTCTTCTTACTTTTTGTATTTATTCTTCTGGCTTTTAAATAGAAGAGTTTTCTATTTATTCACGATTTTATAGGACGTGTATTGAATGTATTAAGTAAACTTTACACACTGTTAATCGAAGTTTTTCGGTTAGTATTTTTCTAAACTGTCTTGAGTTATTGCAAATTCCGCACCTAATGGACTTGAGCACAAAAAATTAAAATAGTACTTTCCGAAATATAGGCTCTGATAATTTTACATGGAGTACAAAACGTAATATTACTATTTACTAACCTCGCTTTCTGCAATTTTGTTATCCAAGATATTTGCATAAATTCCCACACTTTTTAATCATGCTCGCTTTAAATCAAACTCCAACACTGAATACAAATATTAACACTCGTAATTTGAACAATTACAAAGAAGAAATATTTCTTAAAAAATATTAGTTTATGTATATGTGAAAACCTAGGCAATTTCAGGCGTTTTGTGTACGTAAAATTCTGGAAGGACAACATTTTGAGTGATCTATATAAACCTGGTTGGTACCTCTTGATTCTCTAAAATCCAGATGTTTTGTACTGTCTAGAAATAAAACTCAATAGAACACCATATTTGTTGTACTATTTACTGTTTACATATTGTACTGTTAGAGTTACGCACATTTTCAAGATAAAGTTTTATTAAGGAGGGGTGGGGGGGGGGGGGGTTTAAATGGATAGAGCGATATTATTTTACAAATAACATTTTATAAAAATAAAATGCTCTTCCGCTCTTCCTGTTTTTCTAGCAGTTGTTTTTCAACAGCTGTCTAATAATTCAACCACTCCTCCATAAGATTAAAATTGAAACTTTGAAAGCCTGTAGGGCGTAGTAGCCCTGGTGGCTGATGGGAATTATAATGTGAACCTGCTCATCTACGGGACATTACCTTTCTGACGGTATGCGTGTATTTCTCCTATGATGCACGTAAGCTGTGAAAAGGAGGAAATGAAACATGCATACCTATTAATATTTTAACATGGTAATTATTTCAAGGTGAGTATGGCGTGGTATGACTGAAGGATGAGTGTGATGGATTTGATGAGGTGTAGCCTGGATAGTGCGGCACTCTTAATTAAAGAGGGTACCTTATGAACTTATGGAAATAATTACCAAAAGATTGTTAAACTTTCATCGGAGGTTCAAAACCTTGGTACTTTTATTCATATCTTTGAAATAGAAAAATATAGATTTAACTTTTGAATTAAAAAACTTTCTGTTTGTAAAAAGGAAGGAATGAAACTTTAATGCGTTTTTTATTTATGGCTTTATAATTAACTAGTATACGTGTTGCTCGAAATCGAGCAATTTATTTAAATACAGTACAAATGTTACTTTTGATCTAAATCAATGACATCCGACCAATCTAATAATGTGAATATCTTTAATCGCCAATAACTACACGTATTTACAGCTGATTATTAACGCAGATGTTTCAAATGCGCTTTATTCAGTCCCCAATGTGATTTAAATGGGAAATTTTGGGATTTCAATGTTGGATAGCGCCTTTATTTTCAGTCCGATTCTCATCAATTTTTGGCAGAAACAACAACAGACCAAGCCCTATCCAACGACATCAAAAACTTGAAAATCGGTTGAAAATTGTAGGAGGAGTTCTCAAGGCAAAAACCCTTAGCGTATTAAAAAGTATAGATATTTGGCGCAGGTCTACAATTCAAAGCTAATCTGAAATAACCGCATTGATCAGGTACATACCCTTGGTGTCACAAATCATCGTTCCGGCAACAATATCGCTAGTGGTCAATGGCAACACTGGATCGTCGTGGAGGGAATGTCAGGAGTCGGTTGCTAGGGTGTTTGACCACAACATGAGGGGTGAGTGACCGAGTGACCAGTGGTCTGGGTAAACACGCACAGTAGTGAAACATTACTGGGGGTGCCGAGAGTATGGCTCAATTTAGCGATCAAATCGCTTGGGGAAACATTTTTTAACACCTTTACTGAAATGGCGACCTAACTCAATAGGTAGTTTAAAGCCAAGTATGAATGAGAGATGAGTGTAGGATGATTGTGGC
>CM061531.1:185306482-185403862 GCA_030545055.2 Neoaliturus tenellus | reverse complement strand
AATAGTCCCCGGACCATTAAAATACAATAGTCCCCACGCCAGGCCATTTAAATACAATAGCCCCCATGCCTGACTACTTAAATAATAATCCCCACGCCGGACTATTTAAATTCAACAGTCCTTGCACAGGACTAGTCCTCATGCAGGACCATCTAAATACAATAGCACGCTGGACTAGTCCCCACGCAGGGCCATCTAAATACGATAGCAAACGGTCTTGTCCTTGTGTAGGACCATTTAAATACAATAGCATGCGGGACTAGTCCTTGCGCGGGACTATCTAAATACAATAGTCCTTACACGGGACTAGTCCTTACGTAGGACTGTTAGGAAATTCGCACAGTCACCCTTCTCTATCAATAAATTAGCCCGAAATCAGATACAAACTGGCCCAAAACCATTTAAAATGAGGTTTACAAGGGTCGGTTAAGAGGGCGCTTCGTACTTCCTCGTACTTCTTAAATTGGTAAAACCTGATCAAAATGCTGGAAAATGGCTGAAATTAGCCTATAATCAGATAACAACTGGCCCAAAACCAGTTAAAAATGAAGTCGATAGTCCTTGCACAGGACTAGTCCTCATGCGGGACCATTTAAATACAATAGCACGCGAGACTAGTCCTTGCACGGGACTATCTAAATACAATAGTCCTTACACGGGACTAGTCCTTACGTAGGACTGTTAGGAAATTCGCACAGTCACCCTTCTCTATCAAGAAATTAGCCCGAAATCAGGTACAAACTGGTCCAAAACCATTCAAAAATGAGGTTTACAGGGGTCGGTTAAGAGGGTGCCTCGTACTTCCCTCGTACTTCCCTCGTACTTCCCCTGTATTTCCCTCGTACTTCCCTCGTACTTCCCTCGTACTTCCTCGTACTTCCCTCGTACTTCCCTCGTACTTCCCTCGTACTTCCCTCGTACTTCCCTCGTACTTCCATGCCCCTCATGCCCCTCATGGCCCCGTATCGGCCCTTCCTTACTACTTAAATGGCTTAAAGATTTTTTGTCTATTTCACGTTTTGATAGGGAACGGTTCAAATCCTCTGGACTTGTTTTTGGCCTGATGTTAGTTAAACAGATGGCAATTGGGTCTAGATCAACCAAAGGCCTATATGTATACCACTCGGCTTCCCAATCTTTTTATATTGTGGAGTATGGTGGACCATACTCGTCGTATAATTGTTCCAAAATTGCTGCTTTTACTATTTGCAGTAAAGACCTTTGATATGATTATAGCTTCAGTGTCTCCAAGCGAATACACCCCCATACGAAGGACGGGTAAACTGCTAGTCACTACTTAATGTATCAATGCACAGATACATTAATATGTCCAGTTAATATCCAGTTAAATATTTCCTTAGGACTATAAAAAGATTAACCCTCTAATATTTTTGAACTTGTTGCTAACCAAAATAAAATATTGCACATTTAATCTTCTATATATATAATTCCGTAAGCGAATCGGTCCCCACGAAATTTCTCGAGTTAGAAGAAAGATAAGGCAACGTATGATGGCTCATTTTAAAGCTTGAGGGCCAAGGACGCAAGGAAAAATATCAGAATTATCAAAAGTTACCTGGGCTTCGCCCCATTGGACCTTGAAGTTTCAATGTTAATCTAATGGGAAGAGGATTTTTAGACCAACACGTGGGATTAAGCAGATGTTTCAGTGTTTTATCATAAACTCAGATGGTTATTGAGCAGATATTTTGAGTTAAGATAACCGTATAGTTATAACTTTTGAAAATTGGCAATGCACTATAAAAAAGGAGAACATTAATAGTCATAACCGGATTACGGATCCACATAAGATTTCATCCTCGTGGCCCCAGCTATGTCATTAAAGAAATAGGAGTAGAATAATTTTTTATGCTGAATACACCAAAATTAAAATTGGCTGTGACGTGGCATGGTTGATGCAATGGTTAATTATTGTCTTTACTTAGTGAATGAAGTTTATTATTATGTTACTGCTTTATATATTGGCTATTTAGTAGTAAGAGTTGAAGAGTTGAATCGTTCTGTTGAGTGTTGTTTATTTTCGACTGAATCATTATATGTAAACTACTAACATTAGATAACCTCCACATGAGGAATTTTTTAATTTGGTTTTATCCATTCTCTGCTCTTTATTTACGTAGGTCGTAGGGAAACCATAAAGACGGGGAGCTTTTCAGTGATAGTGTGGGAAAACTAACAATATATCAATCAGTGTTCTACTTCATTGACGAACAGACTAAATAGACTAAAATCAAAGAACGAGGGACATCGATGTCACGGATGGTAAGAGGGCATAAAGGCAAAGGGGTGACATGGGGAATAGGGGGCACAGGAGGGCACGGAGGTACGGGGAGGAACGGTGGTGATGGCAGCAAGGGATTATGGGTAGCACTGGGGATTCGGGGGTATGGGGGCATGAAGGGCACGAGGAATGTTGGTGGCACTGGAGACAGGGGGGCATGAGGGGCACGGTGGAAGTATGAGGGACATAGAGGCACAGGGAGGAATGGCGAGCATAAGGACAAGGGAGCTTGGAGGGTACGGGGTGCGGTGGCATGAAGGCACTCTGGGGGGGGGGGGCATGGAGATATACTGGAGCACATGGCGGCGGGGGTGCGGAGGCACAAAGAGCACTAGGGGCGTCAGTGGCAAAAGGGGTAGATGGGCACATAGGGCACGGGGTCCACGGGGAGTAACGTCGGCCATGGGGGCACGTGGAGACGAAGGGGTGGGAAGGCACAATGGGCACTAGGTTCGTCGGTGGCACGGGGCAGGGGGGCACGGGGGAGGCTTGGGGGACATAGAGGGAATGGGGACCACGGGGAAGAACGGTGGGCATATGGGCACGGGAGTCCCGTGGGTGCGGTGGCATGGGGGCACGGGGGTTGGGGCACTGGGGTTAGGGGGTCATGGATATAGGGGCCACGTGGAGGAATGGTGGGCATGGGGGCACGGGGGATGGAGGCATGGGAATGGGGGCACAAGGGGTACTAGAGACGTCGGTGGCACGGAAGGTGGAAGGGCATGGGGAAGGGGCATTGGGGAGGAATGAGGATCATAGAGATCACGGGGGCCACATGGAAGAACTGAGTGCATGTGGGCACGGGAGAATGGGGTTCCCCGGGTTCATGAGTGGGCAAGGGGATACGTGGGCATGGTGGGGTTATTGGTGCCCCGGTTGCATAGGGGGTACAAGAAACACGGGACAGGAGAGGTGATCAGGTGCACGGAGAGGCATGGGGTCACGGCGGGTGAGGGGGGATGGGGGGCACAGGGGTCCAGGGTGATGGAGTATACAGTATTAATGGTCTTTTGCTGTATTGAACTATTTTATTTACTTGAGTTACAAATTCATCTGAACATGTTTAAGGTGAAAAACATTTTTACCGCGTTCGGTAGTATAGTAGTGCAATAATTTTGTTTTTTTTCCACAAAATAGACAACTGTATTTTAATACCGGGGAAATTATAGATAAATTACTGGTTTGATACCACCAAAGTTTCGTCAAAATTAGGATATATTTTATTAGAAAACCCAAAGGTGTAAATTCACTCTATAGCTTGAGAAAAATACAGTAATAGTAGTGTGTTTTGGTTACTTCTGGACCGGAAGTCGTGCCAGCTGCCCGAGCAGCTGCTCGAGCAGATGGCGTCAGATGCTGGGGTGCAGATGGCGAGAGCATATGCCCTGAATTTGAAGTAGAATTGGGCATGAATTAAGAGTTAATTTAAAACTGAAATTTAACAGTTATAACTGGGGCTTGGAAAGTATGTCAAGGTCATCCAGAGTAAGTTTTAAAAAAGCCTATCCAACTACCACCAGAAATAGTTGAAAGTTGAACTAGTTGGTGATAGTGGGATAAGTTGAAGTAACTTTTGAATTTTATTTGTGAACATACAATTAATGTGCAACAGCAGAGTTTAAACAAGTTGAACTTTTGTGATGAACTACAGAGTTGTAAATGCAAACACCAACGACGATGAGAAGGTAAACGCAGAGTCCCCAGATGATGTATTTGAAAAGCTTGAACAAACGTAACATTTCGAATTGGTTTTCCCGTTCCATTTCCAATCGTTTAATTTCCAATTTCAATTTATCCTCTTCCATTCTAGTTATGAAGGGAACTTCATCCATCATATCCATCATGATTGTGTTAGTGTTTGAAATTTTAAAACAAGTGATGTTGATAGTTCAGAAGTCGAAGACGGAATGAGAAGTGAAAGGGAGAAATGTTAGCTAAATAAAGAAGTGGTGGGGGGAAGGATGAATTACAAAGAAGTGGTGGGGGAAAGACGTTGCTCTTCATTATTACCATCAGTAGTGTCAGATGGTGCAGGAGTTAGATTTAGTAAACTGTCTTCGTCCAAACTTTCAACTTTATCACAAATAGGACAATCGTATGTTATTTCCAAATTCATTTTGATGGTTGTAAAATTATCTACAAGTTCTTGTAAAATATTAAAAATGTCTTGTAACTCTTCTTTAGAGTTTATTTCAAAACTAGAATTCATTCGGGCCAATGGAGAGTTGTTCATTATTGGAGAGTCGGTGATGGAATGAGGATCGGCGCATAGGGAGGGGGGCTTATATAATGGTGACCTTGAGCAGGCGTCTAGGGAGGGGGGCTGTCTAGGGAGGGGGCTTTTATATGGGGAACCTTGAGCTTATGATTGAATAAAATGTTTAGTTCTTCTTCTTCGTCTTTTAATTCAATTATTTGAACCGAAGTAGTTGTTTCATCCTCTTCACTTGATGAAGAAAACAATTCACCAGGATTTAAATATTGAACTACAATTCTGAACCATCTTATAGGATATTCGTCAATGATAGAAAGTAAGTTTTGAAACAATTCTTCCATCTCCTCCCTGTCAGTTATTATATGTTCAAACTTGATAAATTTGTTTTCCATGTTGTTAGTTAGAGTGTTGGAAGTGGAATGATTTAATATTATATAAAAAAATTAGAACTAGTGGTGGGGGAAATCTCAAGGTCATCCAAATGAAGTTTTAAAAAAGAGTGTAAAACTGAAATTACACATTTGATGGTTCTACAGGATCGGAATACCAATCTGACCTGTATTTACATCTTTTTATCATATGTGTACAAAAATCATCTTGATGAGAATTGGTGCGTTGACAATGAGCAAGATCGAGAGGGTGAAATTTGAAACATCTTTGAGGACAACATGTATGAAAATATCTTGATTTGTAAAGTTTCAAAGTTCGCAATTCCGGTGGCGGTAGTTGTTTTGTTTTGCATTTGCAGTAACAAGATCCGAAGAATTCGCATTTAGTACAAGCTAACCCATCCACCATCATTGGCCCTAAATCTGTACATTGTTGTTCACAACAGTAACGAGGTTTGTACTTGTATTTTTGCTCTTCCATGTTGACGCTGCGGAGTCCAGTGAAAGAATAAGAGTGTATAGTGTTAAATAGCGAGTTTTATGTACTGTGAAAAGTGGTGGGGGTAATTTCAAGGTCATCCAAATGGAGTTTTAAAAAATTATACCTTACAAGTGTAAGGATTATTAAAATTTAGGAAGTTTGTTTCTCTTTGTTTTCTTCAGACTTTTTATCTTTCTCAGCTTTAGCCATAGCAACTAGTTCTTCTATTGATAGTGGATGTACTTCAGGAAATTTTAAAATTAATTTAGCTTGGTATCCTTCTTTAGCTAATACATCTATATCTTTAGTCATTTGTTCAACAGTGTTGTAATCTTTTCCATAGATTTTTCCATCAAGTTGAATCATCATTCTGTACAACATTTTCTTAAATAGGTCTTGTCGTGGTGAGAGCTAAGAAGCGAATGATTATTTATACAAGTATCACATCCTTTTTATTAACTCACATTGATCACGTGATTCTTTAGTTGTAGCTTTGTCTGTCAAAAGTTATTCAACATTGGTAATACTTTTGGAACTTGATGTTATGTTGACCAGTTGGCGATGAAGAAGTTGTAGGTTGTGTAGAAATAAATATTTCATCATCGCAATATTTTGTTTTAGTGAACATCCTTGTATTAGTAGCACTAACATCAACAGTTAAGTGATAACCACCGGTAAGTAAAACTCGCATTTCGTTGGTTAAATCTTCGAGTTGTTCAAAAGTTGTTATGGTGTTAGTATCGTAAGATGCACACTTGACCTTTAGGGACATGTTGCAGTTTTATATTCAGGGATTAAGAGCGAGATGTGTATGGTATGAAAGGTAGCAGTAGACTGATGAATTTTGCAAGTACATTTCCCCTTTTATAATTATACAGAATTGGGTCAAGGTCATCCCGTGGAATTTTTAAAAAAAGCAACATATTGTAATGTACAAAGACATTACAATATGTTGCTTTTTTTATTTTTATTTTTTTTTTGTTTTATATCATATTTATTGAAAAAACAAATACAAAGAAATATTTACAATGTTATGTACAAATTAATCAGTAGTAGGTGTTACATGAATTGTAAGTTCAGTAGAGTTGTTTCCACTGGGTCCATGTGATACCAAATAGAGTGCGCCGGGTTGAATTATACGAAGATCTTCATTTTGAAGTAGTTGTACGAAGCGCTTTGGTAAGAAGATCTGAAATTTTGCTTCATCACCAATTGTATAAGGTGCCTCGCTCAAAGTGCAATTTATAGCATCACCTACTGAAGTTTCCATTTTCTTAATAGTATGAATGATGTAGTGTTTTTCTTCTTTTAGTTCAGAACATTTCTTCGTAGGTAGAATTGATGATTTAGAATGAGCGTTGAACTGATCAACTAAACTTTGAAGTAAGTTCTGTGATGCCATATTGATGTTGTTGTTAATCTTCTTGTTAATAAGAATGTCCGTCGGAGATGTTGTCTCTTCGGAGGTTTGAGTAATACTCATGCTGTGTCATGGTAGCGCTCTCACTTTTATAATCGACACTACCCCCACCAGTTTGTTGAAGGAAATTATTCAAGCGGTAGGCATTCTTTAAAGCGCACTGTGACCTTCGATGTTTAAAACTTTTTGATGAAATACAAAGTTCGTTGAAGTAGCATTGGAAATCTTTATCAATAATTGCATTAATCACTTCGTTGCTTGTAAATGATTGTATCCAATTTGCTTTTTCCAATCCCCTTGTGTAGATAATTTTAAACTCTTTGCAATAATGATTCATAATGTGCGGCATCATGTTATAATTAATGAAACCTTCATCCCATCTTAAGTTATGAAAATGTTTGTTCAACCATTTGTTTGTAACTTTCGCTTTAGTTGTTAGTCTATTAAATGGTACTGGAGGTTTAAACAAATAATGATAAACTACTGATGTGTTCATGTCCAAGATTACTAATTCTTTAATAATAAAATTACCATCATTTCCTCGAAAAGCTTGAAATTCAATTATACCTCTTTTAACTTCCATTATATGTGGCGCATTAGAAAACGAAACCCGTTTATTCATGATGAAGTCTTACTAACAACTGACTTAAAAATTGAATGAGCCGATGTTTATAACAGACAAGATTGTTCTTCTTCTTTCACTTCTTGTGCCACTTCATCAATATTAAAATTGGTGTGATAGTTGTTTAATTGTCTCCACATTTCAACTTCTTGAGGTATTCTATTAAAGATTGAAGTATCCACGGGACCGTATAAAATTGGAACAAAAGGTTTTTTTGTCCAATGTATCAATTAGATAGTCTTTAATTATTGCACTTGAAAATATTAGTTGTTTCAAATATCTGGTGACGGGACCGGTAGTACAACTTAAAGTGTAAAATTCTTCTTTAGTGAAATATAATTTAACATTATGTGTGGTTAAATCTCTGAAGCGAACAATTTGTCCTCCATGATGTTTTACTATATCAACTTCAATATTTGATTCCAATAAACTTAATCTTGTTCTTCTTCCAAATGTGTTGTTACTTAAATAGCACTCCAAAAGATGTAAATGTTTCATGAGAGATTCCCAAGTAGTTTCACTGAAAGTAACCATTTTGTTTCCATGATTTAAAATAACAATTGGTGAATAATCCATTGATTTTAAAATTCCAACTGATATACTTTTTGTCATGCATGAAGAAATTGGGTAGATAATCCGAAGAAATACTTCTGTTAAAATATTGGTTGTAATGTTAACTTCAACCTTCTTCCTTTTTACTTCTTTTTCAGCTTTTTCTTCTTCTCTCTTCTTATGTTTGTTGAATTTTAGGAACTCGTCCATTTCTCGTTCAACTTGTTTTTCTATATCTGAACTATTATCATCCATTAGAGGTGTATTTTCTTCTCCGTTAGTAGAATTCATCTTGCGAATGATGTTTCCCATACGACGGTTGAAGATAGAATGAAGTTTCTACTAATTATTTTCTCGCTTTTATATTTTTCGTAAAATCCTTGAAATTTATACAATTACATAATTGTTTGTTTTCAACTTGTCTTTCACAAATGAAATTCTAACCTCAAAAATTAAAGCAGATAATTCTAACCTCAAAAATTTGCAGTTGTTATACAATTCTTCTTAAAGTACATTCTTCACAATTCCGGTCAGCGGTGTGTAAGTAACTATTTTATCATGTAGAATTAGACAGTATGCCGAAGTTCCATCCGCTACTGGTTCTTCAAATTCCATTTCAATTTTTATATCCACACTTGATGATTTTACCGATTCATTTTGTTTTGAACAATCGATTACAATTATTGGAGCCTTGGAATAATACTGGTCAGGTGATAATAGTGGTGTATTAGTCTTTCCATAATATGACGATTGAAATCTTGCATACATATCGTATAAAATGGAAAAACGTTTTTTGCTGAACATGACATTCAAATTGTCATAGGGAAAGAATTGAGAGTTTAGGAAAACTTTACAATTCTTTATTTTACAGTGATCAAATTGACCAGCATTTGCAGTGATAACATCTTTTCGCTTAGTTTGAAAACCGAGTATTATGTACCTTGCTCGTTCCAAGTAAGTTGATGTCTTGACGGTCCATGTTTGTCTTTCTGTCTGAGGTAGTGTAGGGTATTCATGAAATTCCCAACTTCGGAATGGCATCACAATATCACGGTCAGATTTTAACTTTCTCAATAATAGGATTCTATGTTCATCGGCCAATCTTACATGAGGTACTCTCCAAACAACTTTATCCAACTGTAGTTGCCATTCCAGTTTATCTTCCGTAGTTGCAGGGTCTGCAAGTATTAAGTCCTTATTAGTTGAAGATCTGAGTAATACTAATTCTTGTTTGACATTTATTATTACCCGTTTGTAATCTTCAGCGAATCCCAAAAGCAATCGTAAAGGTACATGAAAATCAAAGTGACCGTTGGAAGCTGGTGTTATAGTGTCTTTATCGGGGGCAACCCATCCGGCAGTGACTATTGAATTCTTCTCATGCGGTGTTAATGATGTTAATCCTTTCAATGTCGTTGTTAAACCAACCTTTTTTGTTGAATCAACCGTCACCCCTGATATTTCATATCTTATTTCATCAAAAAGATATGCCATCGGGTTATTTATAAAAGGAACTGTTGAAGCAGTTTTTCCATCCAATTTTAATACCTGTCCTTCGATGTACAAGTAACTTTCACACGGTAAAGTGTAAATATCTTGTTGTTGAATGGGGATCCTTATTTCATCGTTATTGTTTAATTTTGATGAAGTGTAAGGGTTGTGCGTGTGATATTCCTTCTCCCATAGTGTTTCGTCGAACGTTGGTCCTTGAGATATATCCAGGATATCCATCGCTGTTAAGTTTCAATCCAATCTTCTGTAGAAAACGAATGTTTTCCGATGTTAACTCTTCCAATGTCGAGGAGCTACTGAGCTCCCGACTCTTCCGTTGCGGTTTAAATGATAATCCCATGTTGACTTTTATGTTGCTGCTCTGATGTGTATCCGTATAGTAATTGTTTCTCCTCTAAAGTCAACACTATGACCGTCTTGATCCAATATGTTCAGTACGATGTCTGAAATGAAACTGGTGTTTAATGGTAGGTATATCAAGTTTTGTGGCTTCTCAACAATTTTAAAACCGGGAGCCACTGTTGGATAAAATGTATGTAAAATATGTTGATTAACTCCATCTCTATACGATCCGTGTATAATGTTGCACGTGACATCAATACTATTTACTTTCAATATTGTTACAGTTGAATCACCCGAATGAGTAGTTCCAGGAGTTAAGATTTTCTTTTTTGTATCTGTAAATCCAAGTAAACTGCCAATCGACTGTTCCAAGCTGACATCAATATAATATTTCGAAGTTATTTCTGCTTTTAAAGTATTATTGTTTCCTTTAACGGTGATATTGTCTTCTCCGAGTTGTTTCTGTAATAATTGGTTTATGTCATCAATTTCATATGCTCCAGTAGGAAATGTAATTATTTTCAATTCTGAGTATTTTCCTGCAGCATCCTTAGTTTTATAATAATGTAGTAAATTGTTTTTTCCTTCTGTAACATTAGGAATTGAATTGTAGGTAGTCAAATCAAGTAATGCCGCTTCCCATAATCTTTCCTTGGATAGACGCAATGCTGGGAACAGCGTACTTTTTAATGTGGATGAATTTCCACTCAGTGACACTGTATACGATGACATCTTAAAGCTGACTGACACTCTTCGCTAGAAACTCCAAACATAAATGCCCACATATTTCAGTATTGTTAGGTTGTTCTCTTTTGTAATTATAAAAAATGTTTTTGGAGTTTCGAAAATAATGTTGCAGTTCTTTTGGCGGTGGTAGATTGCCAAAACTGTCAAAGTAGTAAATGGTTTGTCCGAGTTTTTTATAGCATACCCAATGAGTGCCTGGACCATAGGTGGAATCCAAATTTACTATTCCAGTTTCATTTTTCCATATTTTAGTTGGTAATGCATCTTTCATAAAAACTCCTCGAAAGAATGGTATTTTCAAACATTTTACATAATCATTTAACTGATGATTTGTTAAGGCTTTATTTGGAATTATCAATTGATTCTTCTTATTTAGTACACACGGTATGGTCTTAGGTATAAACCTGCTCCGTTTTTTACCATTTGCCAAACAGAAGTCTTCTTTACACTTGCCTTATGAGTTCTACGACGTCCTTTTTTAATGTTTCCACCTCTTTTGGGAGCGCCTCTCTTTGCAGGTCTTCCTCTGCGACGTCTTCCACCACCTAACTTTGCTTTTGTCTTCATGGCTGTAGTTACTGCCCAAGCTGCTGCTTTTTCTGCAATATTTGCGTCACTTGATTTTACTCTTTGCCAAGCTTTCTCCGCTAGAATTTTATCTGCTATTGATCTATTTGTAGAATCTTTATACTTTAAATATGCTATATCGTGTTCTTTGCAAGCTTGATCTAATTTATTAATTCCAGGATCTCCTCTTGCTAAACGTTTTGCCAACTTAGTTCCAGGTCCACAATATTGATAACCTCCGGGCAGATGTAATTCGTATGGTAAAGCGTCTATCGTTCGATTTACAACAGCACCAACTGGAATCCGTCTGAGCAGGGATAATGCAGCTGATGTTATACCACGTCCTCTCTTGCCGCTGTCTTGACGATGACTGAGCGATACGGTCTTCATTATGTTGTCTTATATAACTGGTGTGTTTACTCTACGAGATACTTTACATAAATGAATAACTTGTGCAAAATCTTTTATATTTAAAGACTTAGTTATTCAAATTAATTATATACTGATTTATGATTCTATTTTTAATCCAAGCTTCTCGTTCATCGGGTTGAATCACCACATGATTCGTTGTACTAGCTATATGATTGTGGGTATCAATAAGTAAATTACCCACTATTCTTATTAAACAATCTAAAGTTACAGCATCTTTTGGATGTTGAGGATCTTGTAACTGCATAATACGTTTATCATTACACGTGTAAGCGGTTAAATCACTTTTTGATGTTGTTATGACTTGTCCAATAGTAGCAGCATCATTTGAATCTTCACCTGGTAAAATATTAATTATTTTCTTCATCTTTGCATCATATTTGGTCCCAAAGTGTTTATCCCAAGTTATTGTTTGTCTCAATGTAACACAATCATCATCTCCATAACCAGGATAAATATTTTTTATTCTTCTATTACGACCATCGTATGTATCTAATCTACCACCACTTGCAATTAATGTTTGCACCATAAGAGGTACATCTGAATCTTTTATACCAAATCTTCCATTTGTTATTGTTTTATGTCCTGCATCCCATTCATCATTATTTCCTTGCATTAAATCAAACTTTTTATTTCCATGTATAAATTTATCTCCCCGCTTTAACACGGCATCTTCATGTTTTACAAAATTTGATGTTTCTTTTTTTAATTCTTTGGATAATTGCTCCATAGTAACAGCATCTTTTGGTTGAGAACCAAACTTTACATTTGTCAATGTTTTTCCATGACAATCGATTCCATCAGCATCTTGTAAAATACAGTTGTCCTTGATGTATTTTAGGTTTACAGCATCACCGTCTTCTTTTGGGTATCCAATGTCATTTATAATAAATTTATAAAAAGAAAATCCATGTTCAGTTTTTTCAGGTATTATAGAATGTAAATATTCTTTATTAACTGAATCTTTATCATTTTTGGGATTTCCCACGTTGGTTATTCTATAATTTCCAGCATTATACGTTTGTCCATCTTTTAAGTTATTACCCCATTGCAATTTTAAAGTATTTAAAAGTTCAGATGATAAGTACTCTTTAGTAATTGCATCAGAACCTTCAGTTGGTTTACCAACATTAATTAATCTATGTGATTTAACATCGTAAGTATTCTTATGTAATTTTAATGATGTTGAAGTAGCTTCTTTTACTGTCTTCAAATTTGCTCCATCAGTATCTTCTTCTGGATCTTTAACTAGTTTTAAACGTTTATTACTTATGCTATAGTCTCCTTCAGGTGTTTGCGGTAATCCACTTCTTTTTCTGTCTTCTCCAACTTGCACTCCTAAAGCGGAGTACCGTCCGAACTTGTCGACGCTCATGTTAGAACTGATACGTCTTATGCTTGCACCTCTTTTATATCCACGGACAATTATACGACTATACCGCGATTCCTAAGTTCATCAACTAGAGCCACCCATTCATTATTCAAACCTGTATGACCGGCTTCCATGGCTTCATGCAATAGTCTCATTCTATCAACCAATTTATTGATATCGTTGTAGTAAATCACATTCGTATTGTATAGATTTTTCATCAATCCTTTACCAGATGTTGAAGTATCTCCTTTACTCTTTTTACCATGTTGTTCAAGAAGTGATAAATCCATAAGTGATAAAGATTTTCTTTTCAGTGGTTGTCTCACCGCTGGTGCAGTACGTAATGTTGGCAATTTTCGTGGAGGAAACAACTTTTTTATAACGATGTTATATTTTGTTGCACGTGAACGATTAATCATTGCATCCTTTACGTAGTTTCTTTTATGAGCGTTAGTATTTTGGAGAATCTCCTTAAAAACATTTAAATCTTTGGATGAATATCTTAGTGGTATGTTTTTAAAAATTAATTCATATAATCCTTTTGTTCCTTTATATCTATGCTCACCAATAATGATGTAATCGTCTTGTGTTATTTCAAGCTTTGAATCGCCAATCTTCAATTCATTCCCATCAATTCTTGCTCCGTATACGTGTGATCTACTCAAATTCGGGTTTGATTTCATATCATGTAGCATTTTCATTATATATTTTCTTCCAAGAGGTCCATGTTGTAATATATCGCTACTCAATTGAGTTAAATTTGGAATAGATTGTTCAGCTTCAGGTATTGGCTGTTCTTCTTCCTTTTCAACAATTGGTTCTTCTTCTTTTGTTTCTTCTTGCTCACTAGCACTTGTATATGAATCATCATCTTCTTCTTTTTTTAATGCTTGTACTTCTTGTTTAGAAACTGGTAGTAAAACATCTCCTTCATAACGAGGTTTACCAATAGTTTCTGATATCTGTTTTAAAGGTTCCGTAATAGGTTTAAATGTAGTCTCTAGAAATTCTTCTCTTTCACTTAAACCCATCCTCAATGCACGATTCTTCATCCTAATAGAATCACTGAGTGATTTTATTTCTTTCAATAGTTTTTCTTGATTCACCATGTTTACACTGTGAAGTTCAACATGTAACTAGATGTAGCATCGGTAGTTCAACGCATAAATACAAATTTATCCAACCCTATACGATATCTACCATTTTTAATATCTTCTTCCTTCATAATAACGAGAAAGCTATATTTCTCATTCCATGCTTTGCCACACATCTCTTTAAAATTTTCAAATGGCATATCTGCATTTACATGATCATTATATATATGCTTTAAATTTGTTTCATCTTGCTTGAAGATGATCAACATATTTGCATTGTCTCTTATAAGTTGTTTTGGAATTTTACTGTATGTTTGACCAATGTAAATGCTATCAATATTATGATGTCTTCCCATAGCAAAATAATTCCTTATTGTGTCATGATTTTCACAAGAAACATCGTCAAATATAAAAATAGAAAATGGTTTTGCTTCATTTGGTTGCATAATTGTTTCACTGGCATTAAACTTGTAAAAATTTACTTCAGGTACACTTGCAAGTACTTTATCCAATAATTGATATTTTGGTTGTTGCAATGATTTTGAAAAAATATATATATTGTTAAAACGCAATCCTTTAGGATTAGTTATAAGGTTAAAAACAACATTAGTTTTTCCACAATTTGAAGGACCAGTTATTAGACATCTTATCGTATTTGGTAGTAATTCACCATGTTTTCCATGATTTAACTTATCATTGTCAACTGTCAATTCATCAATGTTATTGATATTAAATCGATCTTTTTGTTGTACAATCTCCATCTTGTATAAAGGTTAAACACACAATGAGCTATTAAACAACTATACTAAGTCTTTTGAAGGAATCCAAGAGTCTTCACTTTTATCAAACCCTAACCACCGGACTTTAACCATATCCTTTTTCCTTTGTAAAATCTTCTCGACAAGATATACATCACCAACTGTTGATTTCAACAATTCGTGTCCGTAGAATCCACCTTGAAGTAATTCACCCTTGTTATCCTTTAATAAATAGGTTTCAGGTATAGTTGGTTGCACTTTATAAATTGTAAATACTTCATTAGTCCAATTTGGTAGATATCTTTTACTAAATACACCTTTGTATTTGCTTATACGAACTTTATCGTTGACCTTGAACTTCTTTGGTTGCAATTTTTCCAATTTCGGTGTTGTATTATTTTTAATGCGTTGTAATACAATTTTGGCATTAGCACTATTTACCTGGATAGGTTTCATTCCAATGGTACGATGATATTTGTTGTTATACTCTTTTATAAGTTGTGGTAATATGTCGTACCACACGTATGATCCTCGTTTTGAAAATTGTTTATACATCGCACTTTTTAATGTTCTATTGAATCTTTCAATTATTGAAGCTTTAACTTCAGAATTTGTAGAATAATGATTTATTTGATATTTCTTCATCAAAGCTCCAAAGTCTTTATTAAAATATTCTTTTCCATCATCGGTCTGTAGATGTTTAATTTTAAATTTATTTCTTTGTATTGTGGTTTCCATAGCTTTTGTAACACTTTTACCAGTCTTATCCTTCAATGGTAAAGCATCAGCTATTTTAGTAAAACAGTCTATAATTGTTAAAATATATTTAAATCCTTTATTTAATTTACTGTGCGGTATCATTTCAATGAGATCAGCTTGATAAAGATCATTCATTCCTTTAATGATTGTACTTCTTCTTGGAAATCTTCTTCTTGCTGGTTTATGTAGTTCATTTACAATCTTGTCCTTCACACTTTCCATCTTCAGATGTTTCTTGTACACTGCTTGTAAAAATACTGACCCATAGAATAGTTAATTCTCATTTATATAGTTTGAATATAGGTCAAGGCCATTTCATATTAGTGTAAAAAAGAGGGAACATGGCATTGGGCTTGCCATGTCCCCTCTTCTTTACGGAAAGGAAAAAGGAAGAAGGTAGAGGACGAAGAATAGGTTTACTGGTCGATAGGGTTCAGGGAGTAGTGGCCGAATGGTAAAGTATTAATTTTATCTTCTAAAATATGGCGCTTGTCATCTTTGTAGCTTAATGCCCACTTTGTTTGTTTGACACTAAAAAGTTGATGATTATAACTTCTAATAGTGTTGAACGTTGCAGTTGTTTCAACATTTTCAAACAAACATCTTTTATAATGTTCAAACTGTACATTCTTCTTCAGGAAAGAAGTTTTTATTCCTTTGGCTTTTTTCGTGACTTGATGTTCATTCCTTTCATTTATGTACAGTTGAAATGAATACAGTTTGGACATTAATGCTACAATTTCCATCATCGGCACACCATTTGTTTCATCTTTAAATTTTCCCAATACTTTCTTGTTTTTGTCGTAGTCGTAATTTGGATGATCCTTAGGATAATCGGAAAAGTCGAAATCATCTTTATATATAAAGGTGCGTAGATCTTCATACATGTCATTTGTTTTAATCCAGTAAATGAGTGCATCCGTATCCATATATGCAATACCAATGTTCTCTCTTCCATAATAGTTAACCATCTTCTTATAATGAAACTCATACATATGTGTTTTTGAAATATCCAAGATTGACATTCCAAGATACAAAGGACGATCCATTTCAACTGACTTCTTGTTCATGGAAATAACAACTAGATTTTCATTAATAATTACAGATGAACCAAAGTTTGGTTGTTGCACTAATTTCTGTAATTTTACTGGATCAGTTACCAATTTGATATCCTTATGTTTCCTTTTGTTTTCCAAAGTCTTGCCAAATATTGCGTTGTTCATTAATTTGAAAAAATCTTTTTGAAAACTTGATGTAGCGGCGGCTCTTCTTCTTGTGTTGTTGTCGATGTAAGGTTTTAACCAACAAGATTGAGAAAATTGTAGTACTCGATTAATTTTTGTAATTCTCAGTCCTAAGTCTAAAGCCTGTTGTATCATCCAGTAGTGTCCAACATATCGAGACTTGTCGGTTAAAGTCATCAATAATTTTGGCCATCTTCCAGTAGGGGAAATTTCAGTCTTCGGAAGAAGTGGTAAATCATAATGTTGATCATGAAGATGTTCAGGATATTCAAAATCCACATCAAAAATGTAACCAGTTTCACCATGCTTCGGTATATCCATTATGTTTCCAATCGATTCTGGATCTATCCATTTAAAATTATCATATGGAAGGGGATTTGACATTGCCCATCCGTATAAGTTATTTGCATCAAAATAACCCAGGAATGTTGTTGGTTTTGATGCATCATAATCGGGCAGATACTTGTTGTTCGCCTTAAAATGTCGTGTAACGCTTTGCGTCAATCCCCCTCGAACTCCTGACTCTAACATTAAAACCATATCTATATCAGTAAGAAGTTGTATTTTACAATTTGTTTCTTTCAACATGGCTTGCCATGCTAATCCAGGTGAAGTGTACGAATGAAGAGGGTCCAATCCATAAGCTGCAAAACACGTATTTCTAAATTCTTCCATTATATCACATAATAAAGTTACATCTAATTTAACATAAAAATCTGAATATTCTCCTAATGTTCTAAATCCTAATTCGTTCCATACTTTACATGCATGATCATAGTCCTCTTGAGATATGTCCATGTCGTAAAGTTTACTTTTAAATTCTTCTTTAGCCGGAAGTGATGTTTCATTAAATTTTTCTAAACTGTCTATGTAATCATATGGAAACACACCTTTCCGAAGTACCAAATCCAGTTTGTCGTTATTTACAATCTTCTTTGTTTCGATGAAATCTTGTTTCCTTAAATTTTCTGAAAGTTTGGACAAACTCGACGGCATAAATCTGTAGGAGTCTAAGAATCTTAATTTCATGTTTCCAACTTCTTTGGAAAAACTGATGAACTTCTCTGAAGTTTCAGCTAATACATCAATTTTACCATCGTCTCTTCCTAATTCGGGTATTATGAAATGAGCATCGTACCCACTGAGGTTATGCAGAACCACAGGAATAAATAGTGGTAAACGATAGCTCAAGTTGCATTTATTACAAGCAGCACCCCTGTAATAACCAGTGAGGTGATCGTGATCTTTAACTTTATAATTCTCAATAGTAAAATCATTTTTGCACAAGAAACATCGAGTTGCATTTTCATGTTGAATTTCTTCTTCTTCCTCCATCATTTTCATTGGTACAATATTTGTATATAATCTTTGTACATTTCCAGCTATTGAATATAAGTGATCAAGAAATATTTTTTCTACATTTTCACCACGATATACTAGAGGTTCTGAAGTTAATCCATATCTGTTTAAATGTTCTTCTGATAATGTCGATTTCAACATTAAACAAAAACTGTTTGGTTTGTGCATTTGATACTTGACACTTTTTCTAGCTTCACAATTTTCATCTTCAACAGGAACAAGTGTTGATTCAAAGTCCGCATACACAACGAAAGGGATACGGTATTCGGTACCTTTTCAAATTTAACGAATGCTCTGTTTTCCGCAGGTAAATTAATCTTTGCTTCATAATTATTGTTACATAGTCTTTTGTGCTCTTGTAACCATTCTCTTCCTTCTCTTCCTTCTCGTTGAAAATTAAAACATCTCTTGCAAATTATCTTTTTGTTTCGATTTTTTGAAAGTTGCTTGTTAACAAGACGATCAAATTGCTTTATGTACACATAGTGAGACACATCTCCTCGCGTTAGTAGTAGTAAATCCGTATGATCTGGTAGCTCTTCTTTTGCAATACGTAAAGGATACACTTTGTTTGAACTATCTAATGCAAAAACATTGATAGACGTACCGGGATTTTTCTTCTCAAATTTTGATATATCTTTCAGTGATACAGGATAAGTGATTCCTTGAAAATTGTATCTAAATCTTTGATTTTCATATTCTTGGTCAGGTCTATTCGCATTATGTGGTACAAATTTAGTTGTCATTGCATAACGAAAACATTCATTGTCTTCATTTTTAACATTAATACAAGATTTTGTATCTTCAATTCTTTTTGGCAGAGGAATGTAACTTGATCCCATTAGTCCATATCCATGTTTGTGAACTCTTATATCTAATACTTCAATACTTGTAAGACTCCATCCGGATCCTCTTCCTTCGTGTTCCTGAATTTTTGTTAATATTTCTTCTATACAGTTCTCTACTATTGAATCAATGTTTGAACTTCCCATAATGGTTCGGTTTTTTGTTATGAATCCTCTTGGTGATAATTCTTCTTGTACATTTATAAACATAGCTTCTAGTAGTAAACCAAATTTAAGAAAGTTCAATCTTTTTAATTCTTCTTTTAAAGTTTTACTTACAATTGGTTTTGCTTCTCTAATAAATTCTTCTAGCTTCAAGTTTTCATTTTGAATCTTATGATGCATTACTACTTTACCAGGTAATGCAAATACTTGTAGGTTTGGTAAAGTAGTTGAAGATGTTGCTGTTATTTCATATTGTTCTTCTTGTTCTTCTTGTTCTTCTTGTTCTTCTTGTTGTTCTTGTTCTTCTTGTTGTTCTTGTTGTTCTTGTTTTTCTTCTGGGTTGTTGTGAATTAGTTCTTTATGACAGTCTAATAGAATTTCATCGTGAAACGATTCCGAACATTTATCGCAACGATACATGTTGAGATGTTTACTCTTCGAAATTTTGCCAAGAAATGAAATGGGCTCTCGCGTTCCTCCTTTTATAACGGTCCCCCACCACTATTTCATCTTCTTCACTATACAAGGAAATCAAACTTTTTAAATAAAAATATTAACCTTCTACAAACTAATTGTTCATTCGTGTTCTTTATTCCCATTGGAGTTTTAGTATATACTTCTTTATATTCAAGCTTTAACTAACTTTCCCCCACCCAACTAATTTTAGTTACTTTTAAAACCAAACACCTGCCCTCCAAACATCTATTAGGACAAATGTTATGGGACAGATGTTGAAAGAACAAATGTTAGGGTGGAAATGGCTAGAGCACAGGAACTTGGTTGAACTAAATTTGCACATAAATTAACTAGAGTTGAACTAAAAATTCGCATAAATTAAAAGTTAGTTCAAAACTAAAATTCGACAGTGTTAAGAAACTCTAACATTTGAACAAGAATAAACATTAGTTCAAAACTGAAATTCAACAGTGTTAACCAAATTCTAACAGTCGAACAAATAGGTCAAGGTAATCCAATTTTAACGCGAGAACGAGGAATAGAGCACTAAGTGGCATGTTAGTCCATTACCACAAAGTGATCTATTCCTCGCTCTCTATTCTACATCTACTTTTTTCAGTTTACTTATTTATATTAAAATGTTCAAATTTTACTATGTAGAATGTCCATTCTTTCTCTTCAACTCTTCGATTGTTTTTAGCAATTGTAACAAATATTCGTTAGTTTTCACCAAAGTCTTTAGTTTGCTACATCCAATTTCAATGGAAGGTATTATAAGTTGTAATTTTATAAGTTCAATCTTTTCTTTCTTGCGAATTTCTTTCTTTATTACATTATTCCTTATTTTTGCTGCAGATTTAAACTCCATGTTGTTTCTGCTAAAGCCACAATAATAATAAAAGTCTCTTCAAACAACCTGCATTTATACACATTCCCCCACCACTTTATAATCCCCACTCCTTTCCCCCTCTTCTTTATATGTGGAATGAAGTATTATAATTAGATTCCTAATATTTCTTTTCCTTTTTCACTACATGGGGGGAAGGGTAATTTATTATTACACTAGTTGTGCAAGAAAATAGCCGCCAGTGTCCACACCTTGTTCATAGCACTCCATCATAGATTGTGCCCACTGCAACATGCGGTCTCTGTCATTTGGTGTGACAAGGAAAGAATGACTATCACCATACAATATAAAAGAGTCAATTCGTACATAACATCCTAAATTTAACCATTTATTAGCTTCAACTATAAACTTTTCTATTGTATCAAATGGAAATTGTGGATCAATTGCTATAACCTTACGTTCTTCACTAAGTTCAACAGTATAATCATCATCATCCTCACTCTCACTATCATTATTTAAAATGTCTTCAGGTTGTAGAAAAACATCGGAAATTTTGGAAGAATTAATATGGTCATTCACATGAGGAGGCATTTTGAAGTAGGTAATATTGTAAACAGCAGAGACGAAACAACAAGAGCGGCGTGTAGAAGCAAAATGAAGGAGTGACCAACGCTCGCTCCGCTTTTATAACAGTATGCAAATGAGGGGTAAGAGCTGACCTTAACCGGTCATCGACCCAAAGGAGTGGGGGAAGTACTTTTCTTACTACTCAAATGGAAGTAGGTTAGTAGGTCACGGGACTTAGAGTGTTAAAAAATAATGGGGGAGAAACACAACGCTATAACGCATTGTGTTTCTCCCCCATTATTTTTTTAGCAACAATTTGGAAAAAACTAAGTGAATTTACTGTTTACGCCCCCACCTTGTAATACGATCCTTTTTATCCCTGAGGAGAAAGTCTTGAGAATCTAAAGTGTTAAATCTCTTCTCTTTACACAAATTCTCACAAACTCTAATTTTATATTTTAAGCCGTTACATTTTGCCAAAATGTGTTGGTGGTCAACAACACTTAGAAAAAAATATTTCAAACCTTTCTTAAGCCTCTCTCCTCTGACGGATATTATTTTAGGATCGTCTTCAACGGTGGGGATTTCTGTCAGTTGTGGTTCAGAAATATGTTTCACGATATGTACACGGCAAAAACTTTCATTTTTAACACATTTCCTCCCACAAGCTGATCCTTTCTTAATTCCCCTAGTGAGCACTTCAGGGCAAGTAGTGGGACGGCTAAATGCCCTACGACGCTCTTCTTGTAATAATTGAAATTGCTCTGAAGGAGCAGGCTTAGGAGCAGGTTTGGGAGTAGGCTTAGTGGATTTAGTTTTATGATAGGTGTGGTCTTCAGGCATAGTAAGTGGTGGGGTAGGAGGCAATGGTGACAGTGGAATGATAGGTGTACTAAGACTATGAAGCAAAGTTTCAAATGAAGGGGTATTAAGACGGGGAGCTGGCTTCTGTGGAGGCGGCATGATGGTTGATGGCGGTGTGGAGTCGTTTGAAAGCGAAGTAGAAGGCGAAGGCGGTGAAAAAATGCTTCGAAGTTTAGAAGTCTTGATAGGCGGAAGAATAGTGCCAGAAGTTGAAGGTTGGGATCCAAGTTGCTTCTTGTACCAGTCAGGAGGATTTTTCAGACGAAGAGTTTTCTTTGGTGCAGTAACAGCCGTAGTAGAAGTTGAAGTAGAAGTTAAAGTAGAAGTTGTAGTTGGCAGAGATGACATGGTTGTGGCTCCAAGTTCGCAGCGTAACGTCTGGAATCAGAATGAAATGTTAGCCGCAGTCGATGCGTCTTTTATAACAATATGCAAATGAGAGGGGTAGCAGCTGGCCAAGACTGATTATTGACCTGGGAGGTGGGGGAAAAGGGAAAGGAGAAGGTATTTATTTAAAATAATTCGCATAACTTTTGACTAAAATAAGATAACCAAATTCTTCTTTTACCAAAATGTTTGTCTTACATAGACCTTTTCAATGATGTATCGCTTGTCCAAATCCGTCAATCCGTTATCAAGCTATAGCCATTTTAATTTTTCAGGTCATGACCGGTCGTTCACCCGGAGTAGTGGGGGAAGGAGTGGGGGAAGGAGTGGGGGTAGGAGTGGGGGAAGGGGGGGGGGAATCGACTCCATTTTTTTCGGGGGGGGGGAGGGGAGGGGGGGGGATCGACTCCATTTTTCGGGGGGGGGAGGGGGGGAGGGGGGGGGAATCGACTCCATTTTTTCGGGGGGGGGGGGGTCATTGACCCTTCCAAAAGTGGGTCAAGGTCATTCAAGATTTATAATGATCCAAGGTGATGGGAACAGTAATACTGTTCCCACCACCCTGTTTGCCTAACGGTTCCCACTCCCAACCCACTAGTTACGTTCTGCAAGGGACATCGACGCAATTTTGTTTGGACCGTCCGGGTCTACCGTAACGGTCCGGTCCGGGTCTACCGTAACCATGAATTCCAAGGGAAACTGGAACACCTAATGCAGAAACGCAACTCTAACCCCACCCAAACTAATCCCACCCATTATATTCCTAAACAAAAATGCAAAAACCTAGTCCGCATTTTGCGGATGTCCCACCCCTTCTAAGTGAAGTTCAACTGAACTTCTGAATTTACATTTAATCTACCCCCTAACATCTAGCTGTAAGGCAAAACAACATTAATTAGTATTACCAACACTTAAAACTAACAACACATCATTATTAAAAAACCAAATAATTCAACACGACCAAATACCATCATTATTCTTAAAATTAATACACCTTAATGCTAAATACCTCTTAAAATTAATACACCTTAATGCTAAACCCAACTTATAACTAACATCGCAATGCGCAAATTATTTCTTAAATTTAATACAACTTAAAACTAAACACACACACACACATACTACATTGCATTAAAAAACGCAACATAGTAGAAGAAGTTCAAATATATATAGGCCTACTATATATTTGAAACCTCTTGCTGAGTCGCCAACAACCTTTCGCTATGAAAGTTTGTTGACGACTGACGCTAAGATCAGGCTCGTATCGCTCCTCGGATTCTCGAGTAGTGGGGGAAGTTGTTTCACTACAGTACAGTGTTCAATCCAGTCCAATTCGCAGCAGTGTAAAAGAAAGGCAAAGGAGTGGGGAGCGGCGCATGCGCAACAACACAAAACCAAGGTTTGAGGTTAGAATTATCCATGTGCAGTAGTGCTAAAGTGAGTAATACAGGACTAGGCGCATGCGCATAGCATAGACTCATTCCGATCCGAAGAACTTGTTGCATGCGCAGCAGGTTTGAGGTTAGAATTATCCATGGCAGCTGCCATATTTAGTCTGGTTTCACCACATAAAGTCAACAACCGGTGGTGACCGGCCATTGACCTGGAGGAGTGGGGGAAGGAGTGGGGGAAGGAGTGGGGGGGGCTCCATTTTTTCGGGGGGGAGGGGGGGGGAGGGGGGGGAGGGGGGGAGGGGGGGGGAGGTCATTGACCTTTCCGGTCGGTCATTGACCCCAAGGAGTAGGGATAGACACAGAACCCTACTTCTCTTACTACTCAGGTGAAAGTCGGTCAACCAGTCATTTGCTTGCCATCTGCCGCCATCTGGCTGGAGTTATTGCCTCTATAAAGGTGGGTAGTTTATCGCGCTACAAACATTCATTGCCTCGCATCCGCTCGGTCATCATCTCTCGTTAGTTTTATGTTATGACTACTTCACTTACTAGGTTTGAGGTTAGAATTATCCATGGAATAGCCTTCGTAAATTCTAACCTATAAAATTACTACTCTGGCTTTCTGTTTCAATTTCTTTTACACTTCATTTTATATCTCAGTCTTATTTTAACTTCTGAACTTAACACATCGGTTATGATGACTGCACAATGTTTAAAATTAAAGCTTTTGCGAACACAACACATATTACGAAGTACTTCTAAACCTTCAATTTCAAAATGTAGAACTAATTTAAATAGAGTTAGGAAGAAGTACAGTTTTAACCCATTATACTCAAAGACTTCGCAGGTTAATGTTGATGATAATGTTATTTACAACATTTTGCATTCTATGTTACAATTCAACAACTTTGAACTTGTTACACCTATCGACTGTGTTCAACAAGTTTTTTTATTTTACCCCTACTATTCCTCATATAAGCGCTGTCACCACAATTCCTACTTCATGCTCCTCTATTCTCTTCAGCTAAGCTAAGGTTTGAGGTTAGACTTATCCATGGCGGCCGCCATGTCTAGTTCAGTTTCACCACATAGAGTCGGCGACCGGTTATTGGTCTAAAGGAGTGGGGGAAGGGGTGGTGGGGAGAAGGTTGCCATTTTATAAGCCCTCTCCCTAGGCGGCGCTTCTCATTCAATCGCCAACTTTCAAACAATAAACACCTCTCCCATGGCACGAATGAATTATCCCACTATCACCAACTAGTTCAACTTTGAACTATTTCTGGTGGTAGTTGGGTAGGCTTTTTTAAAACTTACTCTGGATGACCTTGACATACTTTCCAGGCCCCCAGTTATAACTGTTGAATTTCAGTTTTGATCTTACTCTTAATTTTTATTCAACTTTTAGAGTTTAGTTAACACAGTTGAATTTTACTTTTCAACTAACTCTTAATTCATGCCCAATTCTACTTCAAATTCAGGGCATATGCTCTCGCCATCTGCACCCCAGCATCTGACGCCATCTGCTCGAGCAGCTGCTCGGGCAGCTGGCACGACTTCCGGTCCAGAAGTAACCAAAACACACTACTAGTAATACAGCAATGAGGTGATAAATTGACACTTATTTTTGGAGACAACACCACCATTTTTATTTTTAGGGGCCTTTGCCCCTACAAGCCACTAGTAAAATATAATTGAAAATATATAAACAACAAAGTGTAATACATGTTGTAGTAATCATGTTGCGCTGAGTTGGGATGTTTTTCCGCCGGTGCCGACAGTACCGCCGCCGGGGGAGTCCTCCTGGCAGATTAGCAACATTTACATGCCTCCATTCCCCGGGACCGCCACTCGTATTCCCTTATTATTCATGAAACACCATACAATTGTTGTGCACATTTACGAATTCTCCTTGATACAGGAGAGGTTATTTTGAGTGTTTTCGTTTAAGAAATTTCTTAAAAACTCGATTTGAGGTTTTGTTGGAGGGGTTAACTAAGGCGTTATTTTCCATACAAATTATTTTATATAAAAAAGAACTAATAATCATTATTTCTTTGGTTCTATATTCTTATGAATAGTGATAGCAAAAAATGTATTCTCATTGTTTTGCCGTTCAAAAATTACATCAATGCACCAACGTGATAGCAACTCAACCGGTTAGTTTACTTTCTGAATTCGCTTCCATTATATTAAAAAATTACATTGATAATATGAATATGAATTCAAATTATTTTTAGCTTGAATACATTATTATAATTATTAATTATTTTAATAAAAAACATTAAACACATCCAAGCATTTAAATAAACTCAAATAGACAACGTGGGAATAATGCACATCACAAAGCAACATTTACAAACTAAGTTTATATTAATTTCATTCAATTTGTAGCTAACAAAAGATTAATAGTTCCAAAGTTAAATTTATATAAACAACTCGTTTTCCTGATCATACAAAAATTAATTTAATTACTCGTCTTCAAACAAAATCAACTATAAACATAATTAAAATATACATAACTAGTTTATATCACTATGGTTATTTATATAGTAATCCAAGTTTACAACGCTACATTATATTAGTTTTATGATTAATTAGTTAATTATCTGTTGATTTTACCTATGGGTTGAAAATTATGCTTTATACCTTATTGATTAAATTTTAATGCAAATGTATCGGTGATTTCAGAAACCAGCCATTTTATATTATTTTCAGTCATGAACTGGCATACTCGTTATGATACTTTGCGAGAAAAATTTTGCTACGCTCATTTCAATAGTTAATGTTAACTTCAAACACTTAACAGTGATGGTGTTTCCGTCAGACGTGTTCAACTTGCCGACGTTTGAAGGACGATCGTAGTCAAGGATGCTTGAAATCAATGCCCTGTTAAATTTATTTGAACGGGCTTAGACAAAGGGCCCATTGTGCCTTCTAATTTCTTTAACTGTCTGATAAAAAGTGTTTTCCTCAAGATGTTTCCAACAATAAAAGAGGCTGGTTTAGAAATGGTAAAGAACGATAAGTAAAGAATGTTTTTAATCAAATTCAATATGATTAAGTATCATATTCTTTAAGTGACAATCATTAATTACTAAGAATAAATAGGTTATCAGAATACTTATTATAGTAGTTCCAAATTTTCATTATTTTTTATGCGGGGATGTTAGGGTAGATAGAGATTTTACATTAAGTCTATAATTAAAAGGTCAATTCATCATGACATATTTTGTTATTAGGAAACAGAATTTTTATGAATGAGTAGCGTATAAATAAATAGTACGTAATTATAAATTTTCACCCACAAAAATAGTATTTTATGCTTAACCATTGAATTTATTGTATCTCATTAAGTGATTTTTAGTTTTCGACAAACTACGTAGATTTAAATATACTTATTTTTCGTTATCTACATAGCAAAGGTATTTTATTAAATGGTTGTTTACTAGGAAAAAAAGTATTTTAGATTGCACTAACTATATTATTTTTTATTCATAAGTAACTATTTTCATTTTTCAATGAACTTTAATCAATCTTTATATCAATCTGTTTTCTTCATCCAAACAAAATAATGATTTTAACCAATAAACTTTCATAGTCAGGTTAAGTCTAATGGCACATTACTATAATCAGAGTTACAAAGGGTTTCGGGCTGATCTGTTACATTGGTCAAGTATGTATGAAGCCAAAAGCCCTGGCAGGCAGCGTGGTCCCCATGGAACCAGTCAACTGATTGTAGTCGATGTTGTCCGAGGTACAGCCGATATCGTCCTTAACCCTCCTTAACATCTAAAGGAAACTCTGGCAAACAGCAGTTTGTCTGAGTGATTATGTTCAACTGTATGTCACTGATAGACTGATTAAATGCTGTTACTAGATGTAACTTTCAATAGTCGTTAGTGTAGTATTTACAGTAATCTGTACATCTGATATATATTTACAGCTGTTTTATGTTATGATTTGTATGTTTATGTTTGGTTTTGTGTATTAGAATGTGAGAATAAAGAGATTTGCTTTTATCTATGGTTATTTATTAAAACTGACTTAAAATACTATATTGGCGACGATGGCACGAAGGAACCAAAGAAGTGATAAAGATGTCGATCGTGTTACTGAAGATAACTTGGGGAGGAAGATGGAAAGATTCACTTTTGAAACATATAAGAAGGATCAAGCTTTACCTGAAGAATACATTGAACAGTTTCAACGCATCTGTCGGGTAAAAGGACTGGGAGGTTCTGATATACGTTGTCAGGGGGCAAGGAAGGACTTACTGCTGGCGTATGTAGGAAGTGAACCTCTCCAGAAACTACAAAACTACTTTATCCCGAAGTCATTAGACTCCTGTTCATATGAATCCAACGTATGAGGGAGAGGTAATTGAAATTATTCGTTCTTTGAAACCATCAATGGCTTGTGGTTTAGATAACATTTCATCAAAACTCATTAAGGAATGTGGTTATGAACTAGCAGCCCCACTGACATACTTAATAAACTTGTCTTTAACCTCCGGACAGTTTCCTCAGGAATTGAATAAGTCAAAAATAATTCCTATTTTCAAAAATGGAACAACTTCTGACTGTAGTAATTTTAGACCAATATCGATTCTACCTAGTTTCAGAAAGATATTTGAAAAAGTTATATTGGAACGACTCAGTAATTATTTAGAAAGATTAGCAATTTTATCAAAAAAACAGTTTGGATTTCAGAAGAATAAATCTACAGTCGAAGCCATGTTTCAATTGATAAATAATGCCGTAAATTCAATAGACAGAAAATAAAAATCCTTGGCTGTATTTTTTGATATAAGAAAAGCCTATGATCTAGTAAACCATGATTTTCTGTTGAACAAAATGGAAAGCATTGGAATAAGAGGAACAGCATTAAATTGGTGGAGTTATCTAAATAACCGAACACAAATTGTCGAAATCCCTTATATTGGTGTGGATGAATGCTCTTATTTCCAACATTCAAAAGAATTAATTATTAAATCTGGAGTACCCCAAGGGTCCATCCTTGGACCAATACTATTTCTTATTTATATCAACGATATAACTTACGGAAACGATCTAAAGCTTACTCTTTTTGCTGATGATACTTCAGTATTTGTGTCCCAAAACAACAAAGAAAACCTTGAAATTCTCAGCTACACCATTGTAAATAACCTAATGCAATGGTTCAATGAAAATGGTTTCACTATCAACAGTTCAAAAACTAAAATTATAGAGTTTTCACATAATGCTCAACAAAACATTAACAATCTCCTTCTGCTTGAAGATGTAGTGGAATCAGAATACGCACTGAAGTTTTTGGGACTAAGTATAGATAAAAATTTAAATTTTAGACAACATATTGATACTCTATGTGCAAAATTAAACAGAAATAGTTTTGTTTTAAGAAGACTTTCCAAATTCAATGATTTAAATTTACTGTTAACAGTATACCACGGCTTAATTTTCCCTTTTTTACAATATGCCGTTCCAATTTGGGGAAATTCATGTGCTAATAAAAAAAATGTTTTTGTTTTACAGAAGAAGGCAATAAGAATTATATTTTTAAAAAAACCTAGAAATTATTCATGCCGCAACATTTTTAAGGAAAATCATATATTAACCTTCCCCAGTATATATATATTAGAAACCCTAAAGTTTGTAAAGAAAAATTTACCTCTTTTATAGTTTAAAATACACCTTGTTATATTAGGCACAACGACAACCTCAAAATTCCAGTTCATAACACTACTCTATTTGAAAAACATCTTTTGTAAAACGGCATAAAAATTTATAATAAACTACCCAAAATTTTAAAAGAAGAACAAGACTTCCAGATTTATAAGAAGAAAATAAAAAATATATTATTACAAAAAACCCATTATAAAATTGAAGATTATTTAGAAGACAAAGCAATCATATAGTAATTTAAATAAATTAAGAATAACGTCAAATTGTCATAACTGTCTTGTATCCGATGCAATGTAAATTGTCTAGGAAATAAACTATTATTATTATTATGAAGAGGTGAAGAAAGCTTTCTGTACTCTTTATGGCTCTCTTCAAACAATATTTTCAGCTCGATGTGAATTTGAAAGAGCGATTCGATCGGAGGAAGAGTCATTTACGGATTTTTATACTAGATTGAAGAAAATGAGCAAAATGATGGCGTAGGCTTGGACGAACGGATTAGGGATCGTTTCGTCGCGGGCGTCCAGAACGAACATTTCGAGATTGAAGTTAGACATCGCTGGCCAGATGGTTTGGAGAAAAATGGCAGCGTAGTAACTGCAGAGAGGATTTTCCAGTTGGCAAGATCCATGGAGCGAGCTAAAATGAAGTAACAGCGACGTCGACTACCTCAACAGTGTGTCCAGCAAAGAAACCTAATGGGCCATGGAACAAAAGTAAATGTGAAAACTGTGGAAGATTTAACTGTTCAAAGGATAAGTGTCCTGCGAAGGGACAAGAATGTAGAATTTGTCATAAATTTGGTCATTTTGCAAGAGTTTGCAAACGGAAGTATGTCAAGAAGGTTAAGGACAACAGTGATGATGTTGAGGATAGTACGGATGAGCATGGCTCTCATCTTCATGCGATAAGTAAAACCGTAAACAAAAATCCAAGGGCTTCGATCAGAGTGATTATTAATGGATTTCCCACTCTCATGGAATTTGATTCGGGAGCACGAATATCAACTATTGGACAAACTTTATGGCACAAACTTGGGAAGGCCAAATTGACTCCTCTAATGGGTGTGACAGGTTATGGAAAAACACCTTTGGCTTGCCTGGGGAGGTGCTATGTTACAGTAACACTAAATGGCAAAACAAAGAAACTACCAGTTGCTGTCATAGAACAAGATGATATTTCATTGTTTGGACTACCATGGATGGTATCGTTTGGAATGAAACTTCCACTGGAGGTGTCAGTTAAGACAAACAATGTATCACAACGAGAAGTTGAAGTGTCAGAGGAAGAAATCAAGATTCTTTGGGAATGTTTTCACAGACGGTTTAGGTAAGACTGTATAAGCTGGTATAAGCTGGTATTAGCTTTAAGATGGTATAAGCTTAAGCTGCTGGCATAAAAGCAAAGAGGGAAAAATGCCAGTTTTTCAAGAACAACGTGTATTACTTGGGACATAAAATTGATGAAGACGGGGTACATCCCACAGAAGACAAGGTGCGGGCTATAAAAGACACCGACAAACAAGAAAGAACTCAGGGCGTTTTTAGGGGCTATTAACTTTTATGAGAAGTTCATTCCTCACTTACATGGACGTTGTTCGAGGTTACATCGCTTAACAAGTCCTAAAGTTACATGGATTTGGACAAAAGAAGATCAAGAGGCGTTTGACATGGCACGTAACTTGATCGCTGAAGAAGCTTCGGTTGCTCCATATCGAGATGACTTACGTGTAACACTCTCTTGTGGCGCTTCAGAGGTGGGTTTGGCAGCAGTTTTGCTACAGACGTATCCCGATGGAACCGCAAAGCCAGTCGCTTTTGCTTCACGCACGTTGCAGGAAGCTGAAAAGCGGTACTCATCTATTGACCGGGAGGCGCTTGCCTGCGTGTTTGGGGTTGTGAAATTTCACTAGTATTTATATGGGAGACATTTTACATTGACTAGTGATCATAGGCCGCCAGAGAGAATTTTCGGACAGCACAGAGATTTGAGTAAGACATTGAACAATAGATTAGTTCGATGGGCTATTTTCTTGAACAACTATGATTTTGATATTAAATACATAGAAGGGAGGAACAACATATTAGCGGATGCATTCTCGAGACTACCGAGTGAGAGTAATAGTCCGTCCGGAGAGGAACTGTCTGCAAAACTTCTGGTACAAGAAAAGATAGATGACATGGCTCTAACGTATGAAGAACTGCGTGAGGAAACAAAAAAGACAATACATGTAAACGCGTTATGAAATATATTGAATCGACATGGCCACAAAAGTTGCCTTACAACTTATTATGTTTGTCTCCCTATTTTCACAGACGTGAAGAACTGTCGATTGTCAATGGTATCCTGATGTGGGGGAACAGAATAGTTATGCAAGTGACCCTTCAAAGAAAAACACTTCGTGTTTTACACCAAGGGCATCCAGGAATTGAAGCTATGAGAGCACTATCCCGATATTATGTTTGGTGGGTTAAGATTGACGAAGATGTAGAGAGATATGTAAAATGCTGTAAAGGCTGTCAGGAAAATCGGCCGCGAGAGCCAGAAGTGCCTCTTTATTCTTGGAATGTACCGGATGGTCCATGGGAGAGATTACATCTGGATTATGCAGGGCCATTTGAAGGATGGTATTGGTTAGTAGTCGTGGATGCATATTCAAAATGGCCTGAAGCTTCTATGGTCAGGTCAATAACAGCTGCTAACACTGTGACCAAGTTGCGAGAATGGTTTTCTCGTTATGGAGTCCCGAGGATGATAGTTACTGATAATGGGACGCAGTTCACCTCAGAAGTCTTCCAACAATTTTGTAAGAACACCGGGATAAAGCATGTACGCAGCACACCCTACCACCCCAAAACAAATGGTCAAGTCGAGCGATTTATTAAGACTTTTAAGTCTAGGTATTTAGCCAGTAAAGGAGAAAAGGAAGATGCACTAGACACTAGAATGCTAAGACTTTTGTTTGTTTGTAGGAACACTCCTCACAAAACCACAGGAAAACCTCCTTCAGAACTATTCCTTGGAAAGCGTCTACCATCCCCATTGGATAACTTAAAACCCACAGTTAAGGATGCATTGCAGAATCTATTTCAAAGCAAAAACTATACCATGATTTGAAAGCACGGCCAAGGGAATTTATGGAAGGGGAAGAGGTCTGGGTACAAAATGAGGCTCCAGGTAATGGTTGGACTCCCGGAGTGGTTACCTCAAGGAACGGTGAGCTGTCATACCAAGTGAAAACTGGAGGAGTTTTGAAACGAAAACATGCTGACCAACTTCGGAGAAGATGCGGAGCATTATCTGAGGGGGGAGAAGTGTAGTATGGACAGTAATCTGTACAGCTGATATATATTTACAGCTGTTTTATGTTATGTTATGATTTTTATGTTTATGTTTGGTTTTGTGTATTAGAATGTGAGAATAAAGAGATTTGCTTTTATCTATGGTTATTTATTAAAACTGACTTAAAATAGTATATTTAGAATTATATTCTTTTAAATTCATTATCATCTTGTTAAAAAAAGCGAAACAAAACAGGCGTTTTAATTTTAAATCATACTAACCACAATAGAACTTGTAGTAAATACAGATTATTAAAACTGTAATATCATCAAAGAAGTTTTTTTGATAATAATGTAGAGAAACTAAACGTTTCGTCAACAATTAATTTAGAACATTTTTCTAGTGTGTAAAATTTGACATTATGTAAATAGATTAGTTCAACAGAGTCAATGATTCGTTGCAAAATGAAAATTTAACAGCTTTTGGTAATACCTAGTAGTTACTTAAGTACCAATAATTTTGATTAGTAAACAATAATAACTAATAATTATACTAAATATTGTTTTTGTTTTTTTTAACCACCATCTTTTCGTGTTTCATAAATATTGCAATCTACGAGACAAAAAACTCGTAGATTTTTTTTAGTTGTCGTATAACTGAGACATAGTTTAGTTGTTATTGTTAACTTTAGCAAACCTTAATGGAAAAAAACATAAAACATATTTTAATTTTGAAAATCACCTATGGAATATTTAGTTCTAACATTTGGTTGAATAAAAATGATTTGGAGTAGGTTCAATAAAATTATTCAACAATATATAAAATTTTTAAGTAATTAATTAATTATTGTTACACGATTCACTGGTCGATAGTCGATAGGTCTTTAATTTCATAGAAACAGTGAACGCCTACGTCCTAATATTTTAATTATAATCACTAATTAAATAATATGGTATCCATCAAACCCTTGCTTCTAGAGGCATAACGGGATTAGCAAGTCAAGTGCCGTTTCAAGTTCCTGGGCAAATACGTAGACACTAATGAAATCCTTGACGAGACAATTACTCGCGACGAAGTGCTTCTGCCTGAAACCCTCGAGCTTTATCACCAGCTTGAATGTCTAGTTTGGCCAGATAAACACAAATTGATGACTTTCAGGGGCAATCAGTCACGATGAGGCACAGATTTCTCGGCTCTCCTGCGATATTGGTGTCTAACTTGACAGCTCGACCTCGTCAATCCCACGTCATCTAAGTTGTAATATAACCTTATGTTATTTATGAGCATTGACAGAAAACGATATTTACTGCAATGAACGAATCTGAAAAATATGAAAAAGTGAAGGGTGGTATGACACAACATAAAGTTTTTAATTAATAGTTATGGAAGTATGGGCTGATTAGAAGGCATCAGAACTGTTGTGGACTGCGGCACAGTGGTAATTGAAGAATAAAACATTATATTTTAGATTTCCCTCGTGGCCTTCAATAAAATTAGTTTGTATCCTTAAAATAAGTTGGCAGAGGGACCGACCTAATTTAAATTATCTTTCTTCAATATTCTCAAAGTAAGAGTCTTAATTTTCCGGTTAGTGTTGAAGGAGGTTTCCTTGATTTGGGGCAGTCTTCAAAGATTCTGAGGTTAACCTGGCCCGTTCATTACAAATGTGACGGTATTTGTGTGATATTGGTCCATCAGGTAACTCTTGAAGTTGGTTTGCAGAAGTTGTTTTGGCGACTCGTCATTCTCTCCTACAAGTCTCTGAGTGAGACCAAGACGCCAGGAGCGCTCCTGCAGACCATCTTCTGTGTGTTGCCCGACAGATAAATATCACCTGTGAGTTGAACACGCGGTCATGACCATCCGCGATGATTGTCACCAAGCTTGACATCCCACTTGGGCAACATTGTTAACTAGTGAATACAATGTGTTCATTTTTCTATGCTCACCATTGGCATTTTGTAAACTAAAAGAGGTAAATAAATATCGTCTTTATTTCAAGCGGTTTTCAACAACACTTGATTTGCAAAACAACTCAGGTCAAGTAATAATAATACAAGAAAATAATAAGTACACAGAAAGTTAAATGGTTAAAGGAGTATGGAACTGAGATATAAATAAAATTGTGAGGAACAATAACAGATATTCAATCAGCTCCGTTCTCTGTGCTCGAAAAACTGTTTTTCGCTCAACATTATTTTTCATTTCAACCTGATTGTTTTCAAGATTAAAAAAAAACAACTTTAAAGTAAAAGTTTAACTGATAGTTAACGTAGATTTCAAATATGTAGTATAAACTATTTTGACGTTCTTTGTTTTAAGATTTCATCCTCAAGTCTGAAATTTTTTACACTATATTTATGAGTTAAAAAATACCACACATGCCATATTTTATGTTCGTAATTAAGTCAAGACAAAACAAACTATGCCTTAATGAGTGGCCATATTACACTGGAAATTTAATAATGGTTGAATAGCTGTTTACATTTACAGAAAGCAGCTAGTCCCAAAAACACTTGTATATGTAATAAATATAATACCCAAAAACACAAAGTGTTAAGGGGTTGCCAAGTCCTAAAAAGGTATGATATAAAAATTTGTTCCAAGTCAATGGTTTTAGCATAGATACTTGACAAATTGACTGGATCTTTTAATGCTTGGTAAACTTTCTGTAAAACATTATTATTTTATCTAGAAATCGTACTTGGCCAGCAGATGTACGAGTATTACTAAAGCTAGGCCTATTTACTAATGGGTTTATATTTCGATGAATAGGGAAATTCTGAATTTACATACAGTTCAATACAATACAATACAATATAAAATAAAATACCACACATCTGCTGGCCAAGTACGATTTCTAGATAAAATAATAATGTATTACAGAAGGTTTACCAAGCATTAAAAGATCCAGTCAATTTGTCAAGTAGCTATGCTAAAACCAATGTCATTGACTTGGAACAAATTTTTATATCATACCTTTTTAGGACTTGGCAACCCCTTAACACTTTGTGTTTTTGGGTATTATATCATTATTTTTTATCATATTTATCCATTTTGGTTGTAAAATCTTTAAGTTGGAAAACAGATTTGATTAAAATCTTTTAAGTTAAATGGAACACTATATTTGTATTCGTTTATTTGGTTTTCATACAGAGGAACACTGCTGTCGTTTACAACGTAGAATTTAGGTATTAATTTGAAGGTATCTTAAGTCTTGGCCACCCCCTTCTCCGAATTCCTCTTAAGGATCGAGAAATAAAATAAATACTGTTAAATGAATAAGGTTGTACCAAGTTTTATTGCTACATCCGCTGAGTTAAAAAATTTACGGTTCTTTTACTCCCTAAATAACTTTGTAAGCGAAATATTCAAACTACATAGAACTATATTTGAGTAAAGACAACCTAAGATTAACTGCTTTCTACTACAGGTCTCCTCCATACATCAGTCAATCACCAACAATAAATTAAATTCGAATGATATCATATTATGAGTTTTTAATAACTCACTGCAGCAACGACTGTACATTGCGATCTATGAAACTCCAACAGTTCCTAGTTCAAACATTTCGCTAGCAGAATTTTTCAGGAAGTACAATAAGAAGACTTACCATGCATTTTATGAACACAAGGCAGATAAAGCAATAAAGCTTGGAACAACAAAACTGCCCAAAAATTGCATTTTGTATGGGGCTAACAGTTTTCTGTCATAAGGGGGGTGGCCTACCGGGATTATTTCCTTCCCAAGAAATGCGTTGGTCCAAACCAAACATTCCAACATTCCAAGCGCTATGGGGCGTAACTCAATGAGAAATTACGCCTGTTAATTTTATGAGGAATTGGAAAATATAACATCATTCCTTTTGATTTGACACAACAATCTTGAAGATTTGTTCAGTTGTCACTGAAAGTTAGCATAACAACTAATGAACGCCAACAGGCATATAGGTGGAGGAGGATAATTAATCTTATTTGGTACCATATAGTCATTCCTCATTGGTTCGCATCTTTTTTTATGTCTTCATTTACTTGTTTCTTTTATGTATTCCAGAGTTTACAATATTTACAAAGACAACTTTCTCTCGAAACGGTGTTTTTAAGATAAAGTTTTCCTATATGGTTTAGTTTTGTGTGTTTTTATTGAGTAGCCTATGTTGTTAATTTTCGGGTTGTAACTTAACCAAAGAAAACTTACACTGTTGTAATAACAAAGTTACAACAGTGAGAATAATAAAGATACTCCAATTCAAAAGATAAGAATATTTTATTTTTAAATGCAGTTATATAGATAATTCGAATCAATTTATTGGTTTGGACGACAGTCAACACAATTTTAAGTAAAACAATATTTTGTATAACACAATCTATAATTGTCAGCTGATAAAATTAATGAATATTATAGCAGATGTTTTGACTTGGTTTTTAAAACAAATTAAAAGTATAATGTCAAATTTCTGCTTTGTTTACTGTTTAACTTATGAAATGTAAACAAAGTTGTTTTATGAAACTCATATTTGATTTGATTTGTGATATTTAAAGTGAATGAACTTAATCTCTGTACTCAAAGGTTTGTACTACGATCAAATACGAAGGTTCCTGCAAAGTTTCGTGTGATTCCCATCAGTGATAAAGGCTGTAGCTTTGCTTGAAAATTTAAATAGTTTGTTGTGCGTAGGAAACCACATTTCTAACATTTTTTAGGCTACTTTTGAACGCATATATTTTACTTCACTGAGGGTTTTTAAAGTAAGTTTGATGATTTTTAGTGTTCAATGACCCAGTTAAACGGATGTAAAACGAGAAAAGGGTTAATTGAGGCCCTTTTGAGAAGTGAAAATTGGCCGTATTCTGCTTCGTGTCTATATAGGCACGCGTCGTCTGTTTCGTTGGGTGGGACTTGGCGACGTGACACGACCGTGCCACTGGATAAAATAATAAAACACATTGTTAGAGCTATTATAACGTTTTCATGGAATGCTAAACATCTTATTACAAAATTAGCTGTTTATGGCAAATCACCTTTTTTTATGAAAATGTAATAAGCAAAGATCCAGCCATTGTTTCATTTCCAGTTTAATATGGGCAGTTAATAAATCTTGGGTTTATTTGAGTCTTGAGTTCATTATTAATATAAAATATGATGTGTGGCATTTTTGAAATGAGAAAATATGTAAAAATACATGCATGTTAGTATTTAAACATTCAGGCTTGAGGGTGATATATAAAAAAAAACAATAATTTCAAAATAGTTTTGAGTACAAATTTAATATCTACGTCAAATTTCAGTAAATTTATTTCTTTAAAGTTTTTTTTTTTTGTATTAAAAAACAATCAAGTTATGAAAAAATATAATTTTGAGTGAAAATCTGCTTTTCGAGCACAGTTAACAAAGCTATGAGCCGTTAAAATTAAGTATGTGTATTACTTAGACTAACTTAAACTTGAGATTATTTTACCAATAATTAATTGAACAAGTATGGCTATCAACTGTCTAATAAAATGGACAATTGAAAATCCGGCTTTGGCTCTGACGTTTACTGTATATTTCGTCATTTCGTACTTTTAGAGATAAATAACTATGATTTTTGACCCATTATTTAATTCAGCTCATAATTAAAAACTCATTTAACTTTATTTGTATTTCTCACGGTTTACAATATGCCAATGGTGAGCATAAATAAATGAACACACTATATCAACATCAATACATAGACTAAGATGAAAGCCCGCCGAGATAACTACCTAAGGTGAAGCGCTAATCCCTATTATTGTTACCCAACCAGTATACCAATTACTGCACTATGTGTATATCAATACGAAGCTGGATGTTATAGCGGAAAAGTTAATTCCAAAGAAAACTCACACTCAATTCAACTGCGATCAGTCACGTATCGGAGCCAAAAATAGAGAATCAAAAGCTTGTTGGTTGAATGCAATTAGTTTCTATTTACTCATTTATTCATCACATTGATCCAGGGCTGTTCGTTATTGCTTTGTTTCTAAAAGTAACGTGTAAATAAATCTCGGTTGCAATAAAGCTTTATTTGTTTTAACAGAAAAGTATTGTGCAAATAAACTCTTACTTTATGAATAACATTGAAATGAAACAGATGTGTTAAAAATTTCAAATACAGTTTTCTATTTTAAATGCAATCGCTTAAATTTGTGAAATTTCTGATTAAACCCGTTATAAAGTATTATTAAGGACTATCCTAATGAAATACACCCATAAAAATTCAAACTTTTAATATTATAGACAATTAACTAGTTGGAAACAGAATTAATTTAGCGTGATGAGTGAAGTTTATTTAAGATGGGTTTATTCTTAGTATTACAATATTGTTTACTGTAATCGAAGTTTTTATAGTAGATTCAATTTAAATATCAATTACTTTGTTTCAAAATTTTACAACAGCTCAAAAATTCATTCTCAAAGCTTATAAGTGAATCTAAATTTTACAACGTTATTTATTGTGTACTCTCCTGTATATCGTTGAATGTCTATTTTGTTCAGGAAATGTATTAAGACGTTTTAAAATGTATAAAAAGAGTGTCTGGCACAGGAAAAGGTTTAAAGGGTATAAAATTCTTGCCCAGTGAGGTGCTTTAAACCATTACTATTCATTTGTAATGAATATGACATTACGTACCAATGACACCTAGCTTGCACAAAGACGGAGTCAAGAATATAAACGGTCTTAAAACTCAGCACAGGACTCCCTGGACGATCGTTCCTACTCCATAATGTCGCTTTAACACACCATATTTGTCACTAGTAATGGCCATCACGAAGGAAACTATCTTGATTCTAAAGTACCCTACTATGTTAAATTATGTAAAGATGTTAAAACCTACCTTTATTCAATAGTTAAAACTCTGTTAATAACTTGCTAATTCTAACATACGCCAATGGTAAAAAGGCAAACAATTGCCTCTATAATATCTAAAAGAGTCTAAGAGACTCTTTACCCAAGTCACGGTAAAAATATTGAAAATTTTGTTAAAAGGTGTTAATACATTTGAATGTTGTCAGAAGAAAATTTAGTTCTCAAAAATGACTTGCTATTTTATTTATTTATTTTAAGTAAGTTATTTTCTATCATTTCCCGACTCAAGTATTTATCACATATTAGAATGACAACATTTTAATTTGATGATATTTCTGATTTAAAAACTTTTAATATCTGATAATTAAAAATGCAATCACTATTTAAAAAAAAAAATCCAAACATAAAAATGGTTTTGTCGCACAAGATGGTCATGCAAAGTTCAATATATTAGTAGGTTTTAATATATCATAAATTAAGAAACAACTAGAAATGGACTTTGGACAAAATATAAGGTAATGGAGCAGTATTGAAAAGAACCTGTCACGACGCAAGGGACATTTATACAAAAGGCTTCCAGACAGATGCGGGACACCAAATATATTAGATTGTATTCGGAACATAAATTTTCAAGTCCCTTTTGTTGAATGAGGCTGATACAATTTAAATAAAATCATATTTTTCAATTACTTACTAAATGAAACTTCAATTAACTTGAGATACTTTTACCAATAAATAATTTAACATGCACGGCTATTAACTGTTGATTAGTATGATAAAACGGGTATGATAAAATGACGGGGGTATGATAAAATCCGTCTTTGGCTCCGACATATCCTGTATAAATTTCACTTCATAATTTTAGAGTTGAATTACATATAATCTTTCACTTATTATTATTAAAATATTAATATTCACTTATTATTAAAAAATGCCATTTTTTCAGTAAAGCATTGATTTCGTATTACAATTCATGCAAATTAAGGTTATTGTCAAGAAAAATTCTAATAATTTGCTGTAAGATTCTTACAAACTTGGTATCATTGGTTAAATAATTAAATTCACCAGCCTTTTTTGTAATGTATAACAGTTTGTTAATGATACATATATTTTCTTATTGTCTGTATTTTATTAGTTTATCATATGTTTTGTGATTTTGTCAGTAATTGTTTTGTTTACTTTCTTTATTTATTTCACACTAAACTTGTCATATTTGATAACTAGTAATATAAGTATTTATCAGTTAACATTTACGGATTTTAAGATATTTGAGTTTAAAAATTTAAAAGGGCCACTTATTTTAATATAAGGAATCACACTCTAAATTACAGAAGACAGTTTCCTAACACCCTTGATTCAGACGTCCATTTGAAAAAAAATTGTTCATTTTCTTCTTTTTTCAAAATAAAAATATTTCAAACTAGCATACGTAGAAACCTTACCCACTGTTTGTTTCAAAAGCGATTTTATTTCTATTGGCCTTTATTTCGATGAGATTTTAAATTTTAGTTTACTTATGTGTTTGACAACTTGATAGATAGGACAAACTCTTGCTTCTTTGACGTGGTAACACATTTACTGGGAACTTTTACATGTTCAATATTATATTACGTTTTGTTTTTTTACTTCAAAGTTTGGTGGTGAAATTTAAGTATTTGAAAGCATGAGTTAGTAGTAACGTTAGCAGTGTCTGTACGAAGTGTTCTACCAACTACCAACTTGGTGGCGTTACTTGTGGACAGCATCCAGCAACTGCGAGTTCTCAAGTTCCTCCAAATGTTTCTTAGATTAGTTTAAGATTATGGTCAGAGGTTACACACTTGCTTGCCCAAGGGCATTATTAATTTTGGGTTACTCGTTTTCAAGCCTTCTGTAGTAATGGTTTGCTGTTGTAAGTACAACGTGTTAACAGAATAACGAGATTAAATATATTCTATAGAGACGATTAAAAAACGGACGAGTTATATAAGTGGCTTCCCTTTTAGTTATTTAATACAAATGTGAATAAGAAAATGCACTTTAAATATTAAACTAAGGTTTTTTTAGTCTTACACGGTATATTTTTTTAACCTTTTCATTTTTATAAATACTATACTACATACCACTCAGACATTTTAATATAATTTTGAACTCAAATTATGCAAAATTTTCACCAAACTCTTTATGATATGTAAATAGTAGTAAAATTATTTGTACAAATAGAGCATTTAAACTAGTATGTAATGCATGGGATGTATGTGTAACTTTGGTGTTTATTAACGTTTTATTTATAACCTGTTATAAACTTTGAGTGTGGTAGCATTCGTTAGGGGTAAATCACCAGTATTTTTCCTTTTAAAGAATTAAATACTATCTATATATTAATAGAGAAACATGTTTCTTTTTCTCCTTTTTTCTCAGCTTGTGCGCATTGTATTAGGAATCTGTGAAAACCGTTAGGAAGGTAGTGCTCTGTAGTTGATCAGAATCCAATTTTAATTCACATTGGTCCCCAAGGCTACGCCCCGCAGGCATTTTAAAACCAATCGGTTCAAGATCAACCGACTTTATCAACAGACATTTTAATCAAATTTCGACCAGCGAGCGATCCCTAGTACTTATTAATTGACTTCTACTTTATAACCTTAAGATTCATTAACTAACTAAGCATTCGTTACTTCCATTCAAAAGGTTGATTCACTAAACACTTATCTGTCCATCTTGGATGATTCCGATAAGGCAGACCACACGTACACAATGTCTGGCGGGAAACAAAATGAACTAGATCCTTAGATACGACTTAAACATAATCAACTCAAATCCTTCGTTAACTTAATCAACCGCAAAAAAATTTTAATGATATTCTCAGACGCCCTAAAAGGGTATTTTTGAGTGGAAGGGGGTGTTTTTTGAGAAACTTTCATATGTAAAGCTTGGTCGATGATATATAATTTAATACATTGTAATGATACATTATACATTTAATTCAAACAATTTGGTGAAAACAGTATTTGATTATATTCATATATCTCAAAATTGCGGCCTATTTTGTGTCCAAAATCAATATTTTCGGAATATTCTGTAATTTTTTATCATTTGTCATAAATAACGTATGATTAAAAATACTTATTTTAATTTAGTTAAACTTTATACTGATGTATCACAATATTACCTTTATTAAAAAAAACACAGTACCACCTTAAAATAAATCATTTTTTAAATTTTTACATGAACAAAACTCAAATTTTTTAAATGCAAACATACCTCATTTTAAAGCTCTTCTTGAACTGAGAAACTTTGGGATGAACACCCAATTATATTTTAGTTTTGGAGTAATAACGAAAAAGGTAAATTTTTCCATACGATTGCATGTTAATTATTTAGGGCTTGATAGTAAGGTACATTCCTACCGATGTAACATCAGACTAACATGCAAATCATATGGAAACCCCGAAATCTTTCGTGGTTATATTAGAACTAAAATGAATATAGCATAAAGGAAATTTTTAATTATGTACCACTTAATATGTATTTGCATAAAAAAAAATTGAGCTTTTTTATGTAAACATGGAAAAATTATTTTTATTTTAGTTTTTCAATTATTTTGAATTAAAAGTATTTTATGGCATATGACCAAGGAATTACAGGGTATCCCAAAAATTTCGATTTTGGTCATGAAAATGGCCGCAGTTTTGAAAAGAATGAAGATAACAAGATTTTGTTTAACGTTTGAATAAAAAATACCTTTAATTGATGTATCACCCAACCCATCTTTTTATTTTAAACCTTCCCTAAAACGACCCCCTTCAAGAATACCCTTTAAGTGTGTCTGATATATTTGAAAATAAAATCACAAAACTCTGTGGGATTGAGTAAGGGGGTTTGAATTGAAACGAAGGATCAAACTCGTTTTGCTTAGCCGCTAGACACTGTCTACGGGTGGTCTGCCTCACCCTGTATAATTCCCATGGACACCATAGCACTTGTGCGAGGCTATAGTCACTGGTAAAACTCATTCAATGACCAAGAGTTTGACTAAACCCATCTTTGATATTTATATAACATTAATAACTCACAGGAAAATGTTACCGATGAATCTATAGTGAAAGAAAATATTAACACCCTTTTTTATTTGAAAACGGTAAGCATCAGCAAAATTAGGTTTTGGAGAGAATACACAATGAACCCTTTGTAACTGCGATATAATGGATTTAGTTTGATAGTTTAACTTTGCTGAATTGTTCGCACAAAGAGCCAGTAACCGTATTTAGTTTCGTTGAAAGAGTCTCAACCTTTACGTAATACAAGTAATGTTTACCGAAACTTTCTTACTCCGATTAAAATTATGTTTGAACTTATCAACATTCAAATCTTATGCTTTACTCAAAAAATTACCACGACAAAAATAGTGTAAATATGAAGTCAAGTAACAATAAAGTGTAAAGAGCATAACGTAAAATGAAGTAATAAGTTAAATATTATTATAGAAAACCCTGTAATGGTTGTAAAGAAGGTGTTTGGCTCGCCTGATGGGCACATTACGCCGGAGCACACCTGTGTGCTCATAACCTCCCTCATGGCCCATCAGTTGTTTAGTGCTGTTCAGTTGGTAATACGAGCCTGTTTAAAACACATACCATCGACCGTTTCCTCATAAAATAGAATATAACTGGGAATATTTTGAACCGGAATGGTAGTAGTTTATGTAGTTTTTATATTTAATTTGGTGTCCAGTGTGTAAATCCTTCATGAGGTGAAATATAAGTTAATTCGAATAACTTGATTAATTGTGTGCAAGTTCAACTTAAAAGTAAACATTGGTGTCCGAGGAGCAGTATCGTCATTCAAAATTTACCCTCAGTTTTTTTGTGCAGTTGTACACCTGTAATGAAGAAATGTGTTAGTCAATACTAATACCTTCCTATTACTCTTAACTACGTTTAAAAAGTTAAGGTCACTTATAAACATCAATTGAAGTGGAATTTAAAAGAAATGAATTTAAAAATTATTTTGACTCCGTACATTTTGTGTAGTTACAAACTATGAACGTAGTTGATGACCTAAACGTTTACCCAGTACGAGTTACGAATGTGACATAACATCCAGATCTCGTCGCCGGGAGAGACCATAAGCACATTGACGGAAAAGGAACATCCAAGAAGCGTTGTGGGTAAACGTATTTGTTAAATAGTCAATGTAAAAAAGAAGCTAGTTGCGTTCTGTAGGCTTTTAATACTTTCTGTTCTACAATCATACAAACGTGATTAGACGTACATAGATGTTGCTACGGGCTCGTCACCACCTCCGGCCAGCGGCTTACCCGCAGCTCGGTCACGTGCTCCAACCAACCAATTGTTCATAAAAAATAAAATTGGTATATTTTCTCATTAAATCGCATAAGCGATAAAAAGTTTACAAAACTCCCACGACACCAATTGATGTGTTATTTAACCATCTTGATGATTTCACCAATTCTCCATTGTGCAGAATTTGATCATAATCAGTGATGCCAACGACGTTTTTGGCACATTTCTGACTCAAAATTAAAATATATTACTACGCTGATAAATTGCCAAAAACGTGTTTCTTTGTTTAGAACTTCTAAATATTTTCTCTGAGATTTAATGAACCTTTATTTGATAAGGCGACATCGATGGCTTTTAGTGGAGGCAGATCAGCAATTAACTGACAGTTCTCCTCGCCTGAGAGGCCTGTTTTTTGTTGTTGTTTTTTTTTCTATGCAAGTGGACCACCGGCTTACGTGATCACTAAAGCAGATAAATGATCATTTTGTCCCCAAGCCGGTGATTGGACGCGTATCCGCTGGGTGTAACCCAGATAATAATAATAAGCCACTGCCTATTATTAACTTAACAGTGGTAGAATAATAAATCGTAATATAAAATTTTTAAATTTTTTATGGCAAAAACTAAAGATTATTAAGAAAAGTCAATACAAACACGTTTTTAAATCTCTTCCGTTAGTTTTTAAAGCGATTCAAAGAAAGTATTTGTTTATTTTTAATTCGACCTAAGAATAGTAAATATTTACAGAACATCACGATTTATTAAGTTGATTGGTCGATAGGTATTTTTTTGTTCTTTTTTTGAAAGAAGATGCATTAACGATGATAATAATTCATGCAAGAAAATGTAATAGAAATAAATTAACCATACTCTTCGTGCTGATACGTTTGCTAATGAAATGACAACACTACTCCCATAGGAAATCAGCGTAGGCCACTAAACTACACGTATCGAATCGGGCTCACTGCGCTGATAGCGCTCTCTATACTCTCCGTCCCTCTATATTTGTAATTGTTCGTAATATAATAAAAATTAATGTACCCCTCGAAATCGAAAAATTTAGTTTGGATATTGATAAATGATTTAAATTTATTAATATACTTTTGACTGTTTACGCTCGTTAAATGCAGTTCATTAACCAGTGTATTTCCCATTGTTTAACATGAACTCTTTGGTGTGGATCGAAGGGGTTTCGATGGTGTACTGTGTATGTATTGGTGTACTTTTTACAACTTAAAAATCATTGGGTGGAGTGAACAAAACATAGCACATGGTTAAACAAAATATTTTATTACACAAATACTAGAGGTTTTTTTTGTTTGAATAAAGATGGTTGGCACGTTCTAGCCCCAGCACATGCTTGGACTTATGTGGCTAGAGCTAGTGTTGTACTGCAGTTTTAAGATTTCAATTCAACCATAAATTTGTACAAAGCACTTGACTACCTAGCATATGCTAGTCCATGAATGTTCAGTTTAATTCCCTTAATTGATATCCTTACCAATATTCATCAAATTAGGACATATTGGACTTAAGAGCTTGTAGGTTGGCTTCCATTTAAATGAATATTTACCAATTTACATTACAAACAACTTTGCACATCAAAATTATTAAAATCTGTTGAAAACTGTAACGTTTTCTTGTGCAAAGAAATAGATTCCGTGAAAATTATGTACACATGTAAGCATTAAGCGTCCTGAATTTTACATATAAATGCGAGCAAATATTTATTTTATTTAAAAATGTTGATTAAATTTTAGTTTTAGAGACATATTTTTATGGAGGTTTAATATAGAGGGTGGCTGGAAACTCTCTTCAAAAATTCCGTGTGGTGATTTCTTGGATTAAAATAAACAAAGAATTTCATATGTCCTAAAATGCTTTGTTGAACCGCCATCAGCCATTTTGTTTAAAAAATTTTTTTTTCCTGAACGGATTAGGTTCAAATTTGGCATGAACCTTTATCACATCAATATTCATTTTCAGGCAAAATTTATTTCTTTCCTATGTGTATTTCTAAAATGGCGTCCATTTAAAATTTTTAAACACAAATATCTTAAAATCGGTAAATGTTATCAAAATGTCAAAAAATAACAAAAAATTTTTAATATTAATTTATCTAACCAATTATACCAAGTTTGTAAAAATGTGACAACAAATCATGCTATTTTATTAGTATTTTTCTATTATAATAACCTTAATTTTCATAAATTACAATTAAAAATCAATATTTTTCCGCAGAAAAATGGCAATGACCCTGTCATTTGTTGTCCCATAACCATCCCACACTTTACCCTCGTTTCATTGTTTACCTTTTTCAGCTATTCCAAATAGTCCCAAAAACTACACACACACTACATACTTTACAAACATATCCCATTTTGTTGTTGGGTTTTCTACTTTTTAAAACCACTTTGATTTGATGGTCTATGATCGGGCTATTTACATTCTTTACCATAGCATCGTGATAAGTGTGGGTAAATTGTCATATAACAGATGTGCTTACGTAAAAAAAGGACTGGTTGTCTAAGAAGGAAGTAATTATCGGTAAAATGACGGTATTCTGAGAGGAAAAACTTACATGTCTCTGTAACTAGGGCAATCTCTAATATATTTTATTTCACACTTCTAGTATATGATCATATAAACTTTTATGGCCTCTAATAGTAAAGAAGATTGCCACAAGTCCGTCTTTGAAAGTCTAATGAATTTGAAAATCTCAAGCAATGATGCATGAAAATAACTTTACCTATATTATAACACCTATATTTTCAACGTTTAGGCAACGTATGTGGCAAATTGCTAGGATTCAAAGCCCTCTCAAGTTATGGATGTTAACATAGGACAATGAAATTTTGATGGGGACATGGACTAAAGGAAGTCACGGAACAAAACTGTCTTGTTCTACCATTTTTAAAATTCCACATTAAATGTCGAGGTACAGTTTTTTACTCAATGTGAGTAGAAAATGGCAGTCAATAAAATTTAGCAGGTGATAAAATGTTTCAGTCCTTCCGTCAATGTTGCGGGAAGACTAATTCTATCCAAACCTTTTATCTTAACTAACTGTAATGACACCAATAAAAACGATAATTGTCATGTTCAAACAAATAGAGCATGTGCTAGAGACATGTATGAATGGCAATCGCGGTTCGGCTTTATATGCTAATAGCATGAATTAATTATAATGTTGGCTCAGCCTGGTATGTTGATTATAGGCATTAAGGTAAACGTCGGGGCAGCCTGACAGGCATTAATGACAATGATGAATCAGCCTGGTGCCTATGGCTGAGACATTTATGACAGTATGTGACCCACCACAGAGATTAATGACAATCTCGCATTGTAAGGTATGACTTATGTATTATACCAAAACATGATGATGATAATTTTTTAACATACTGCAAGCGGAACAGCCGTTTTCTGATTAGTCCGAAAAACTTGAAGTTTTCTGTAGCCTTTTAAAAGTGTCCCGAAAAAAATCTGTTCAATTTTTCCGTGGGCAATCGCGTTTTATGATTGCGATTAATAGCAGTAATATAAGTTTTCATCACTGGGACGGAAAGTGGCTTTTTCTGTGCGCAATCACGTTTTACAAGCGAGGCGAAGCCGATGACGGAAACAGAGACTAAGCACAGAAAAAACACTTTCCGTCCGAGTGATAAACATCGTTTTTCATCATGCTGCAATAATATAAAATAGATAACTCATTTTAAAGTAAATTAATTTTATTTTAATTATCTGTTTACGTTTATTAGTTGACTTCCATCCTTATTGAAATATTTCTTTGAAAAAAAAAGATAGATACATTGAATTAAAGAAATGTCAAAATCTTGCACTAAAATTGTAGTCTGCAAGTCGTTTTTTTGTTTTTTTTTTACATTGGCCTTATTTGTTTTGAATTAGTTTTATTTTTGATTAAGAATAAAAGAATTTTTGAGGTTAGCGCACAGAAAAATTAACTGATGTTTTTTTCGATGCACTTTTAAAAGGCTACAGAAAACGCCAACTTTGATACAGGCCTGAAAACGGCTGTTCTACGTGCAGTATGGTGAAAACACTTATAATCTGAGTGATGAACAACGTTTTCCATCATACGGCAAAAATATAACAATTAGTTTTAAAATAAATAGATTAAAATTTCATTATTTGTTTACGTTCAGCAGTTGACTTCCATCCTAACTTCAATGTTCCTTAAAATACCTGATAAGTAAATTGAATGAATGAATGTCAAAATCTTGCAATATAAATGTAGTCTGCAGGTCGTTGTTTGTTAGCATTGGCCTTATTATTTTGCATCAAAACAATTTTAGCTGGTAAACAAAAACTTAAAAGGTCAGCGCAGAAAAAAATTAACAGATGTTTAATCAGGACACTTTTAAAAGGCTACAGAAAACGCCAACTTTGCGGACTAAATACAGGAAAAAATTGCTCTACTGCGTAAAGTATGATGAAAAAGTTTTTTCCATCATACTACACACATAACAGTCGTTTCCTGTTATAGAAAAGTTGCCTTTTATAACATAAATAAAAAACATAAAAAAGTGGAAGCTTTCCCACACAATTCTAACCTACACATCTGTGCTGCAAGTGCCATACTTTATCCTGAAAAAATGAATGAGGCAAGAATTGAAAAGAAAAGGGGCTGAATAAATACAAAAAGAATAGAAATACAAAATATATAATATAGTCTAGTCGAAGGTGCGAGAAGATGTATCGGAGCGGATATCTGCTGAGTGTCGGTCCTGCAATCTGTTTACGCTTCCCGGGGGAGAAGTAGCCGCCGGCCGCCACTACTTACTTCATACATATTTAATCGGTCCCAAGAAACTGATCTTAGCTTACAAATCGAACCTTGCCTGAATATAATGGGAAGATGATCAAGTACACTGCAGTTTTGATCATTCGGCAATTTGGTACATCTCTTCCCGAGAAGCACATCACATTCTCATTAGAAGATGTGTCCTCGCTGCTCCCAAGCACGACGTTCTTTAGATCAGTGGTTCAGCAATTTTTCGTTGCATTTGCATAGTCATAATATTTTACTATCATTGTAATATACAGGGTGTTTTTGGTAATAAGTGTTAAAAAAAATTATGTGTAAAACTACATGGTAATAGTGATTAATGACGCCCATTTGAGGTTCCCAACTCCCAAAGTATAGGAATAAAAGACAAACTAAGATTTTTTTTTAAACAACAGTTCTTATTATAGAAAAACTGAAAATACAATGTCATATAAGTTTTCGGTATCTTCAGTATCATTTTTGGAACTCTCATAAAATTTACAATAAAGAAAAGTTGTAGATATTGAGAAATTAGATAAAATTCTACGTTATTTTAATTGTAGAAGTTAAAAATTTTATTTCTTTTTACTTGAAAATTCAGAGTTTTATTACGATGTTGCAAAGTTCCGCTAAAGGTGTCAAATATTATTAAAAACTTCTTCATTAAATTTTCGAATGATGTATAACAACTATTGTCACGTTTCCCTATAAATCAAAGCATAAATGTGAAAAACATGGTGAGGCTAAAAACTTGCTTTGTTAAAAATGGTTGTTTTTACTTACTATTTCAAAATTTTATTCATAAAAAAATAACTCACTTAAAAATACTCGCACACTCAAATTCAGCTCAGATACATGTTTTGGTGGGACACAATACAATGAATGAGAAATACTTGGTCCTAGGATTAACCATTAGACATAAATCACACTTTTGGTTCCAAATGTCTCCCATTTTCCAAGTAGGCCCTTGCTCGTTTGCGCATTGCGCCAACTGTAACCATGAATGTCAATTTTTTTCTCACTTTCCTTGCAGTCACAAAAATTCTTTCTCTTAACTCAATTTCATAGTTGATAACAGTAAAGTAAACATCACTTTCCATATATCCCCACACAAAGAGATCCTATGGACTCCAGAATACAATGGAAGTCAGGTGACCGAGGAGGCTGACACACTTCGTTATTCAATATAAAAATTGTTATTCCAGGAGTACATCAAAAACGTATTAGCCCAGTCAAAATAGGTTTGTGTTGGAAGTACAGTGGTGGCCAAATTATTAGACTAAGATCAGTAAAACATGAATTTATTCATTTTGACTTTACATTAAGCACATTTAACACTATGTATTTACATATTAGTACTTAGTAAACAGTCCTTTACTTTTTTTAAGTAATTTAAGCCTACCAGGCATACTTTTGACCAGGTTTTCACAACAAAATTTAATTTCTTCATCATGATGCCACACTTGAATCAGAGTCTCTATAAGTTCCGTTTTTGTTGTTATTTTCTTTTGCTTCATTCTCCGCTTTACTATGGCCCAAAGGTAATCGGATTCATGTATGGACTATTACCAGGCCAGGGAAGAACACTTATCTCTTCTTTGGCCAAATATTCTTTGATAGTTTTAGCTTGGTGACAAGGAGCTCCATCATGCATGAAAATGAACTCACCGTCAGGGTACCACTCTTTGGCTTGAGTTATTAGCCTGGTTTTCAGAACATTTAAGTACTGCTCTTTTCTCATTGTGTTTTCAACGATGTACAGCCTGCCTGGTCCTTTTATTGACATTACACTCCAAACCATAATTGATGTAGGGTGCTTTACAGTTTGTTTGATACAGTCCGGGTGAAACTCCTCACTAGGCCGTCTTCTTACATACTGTGAACTCTGCTCAAATATTTGAAATATTGATTCATCTGTGAAACACACCTAAAAAAAATATGATTCTGTATGTTTATCTATAGTTGGTTTTTTACATAGTGGCGCCCAACGTAGTGGGGCTTTGGTGGAAGTATATTTTTGCTGAAAAGTCACAACAGATCCTTTGAGAATGGATGCTTTAGTGAAGAAGAGAAAGGCTCTTAGGACAGCAATGAGCAAAGCTATAAATAGATTCAATGAAGTTTGTGAAGAAGATATTAAGAAAGCAAATGCGCTATTCGAGGTAATTGAACAGAAAAATCAGAGTTAAATGAACTGAACAAAGAAATTTTCGATTTAATGCTGGAAGACAATACAGATGAAGAAATAGCAACTGAATTAGAAAAACAAGATGAATATCAAAATATGTTTTCATTAGTAAAGGTAGAGTTAAACGCTATTAACAAGTTAGAAGATGAAGCACGATCCCTGGACAATTCTAATGTAATAGTACAGAAAAATAACAGATTAAGACTTCCAAAAGTTGAATTATTGAAATTTGGAGGCGATTCGAGAGACTGGCTTCACTTCTGCAGTCTTTTCCAAGTAATTGACAAGGAAACTTCAATAAATGCTGAGGAAAAATTTCAGTATTTATACCAGTCCATGATTCCAGGATCCAGAGCTTATGATGTAGTGAAAAGTTTCCATCCTACAGCTGATAATTATCCCAAAGCCTTAGAAGAACTTAAAAGTAGATTTTGGGCGCGCCGGCCTTCTAGTACAAGTCTATGTCAGGGAATTATTAGCTTTAGTATTGAAGAACTCAGAATCAGGTAAATCTTTTTCACTTATGAAGTTTTATGACAAGCTAGAATGCCAATTAAGAGCTTTGGAAAGTTTAGATGTCAGGACAGATAAATGTGCTTGCATTTTGTTACCTTTAGTAGAATCCTGCTTACCAGATGACCTTCTAAGAGCTTGGCAGAGATCCAGTTTATCCTCAAATCAGTCCAACCACGGATCGGCAGAAGCGGAAGAAGTAACACTGAAAAGGCTGAGACAGTTCATCAAGTCGGAAGTTGAAGGCGAAGAGAGGATCGTTTTAGCTAAATCAAGTTATGATTCTACTAAGAAGGTGAGTTCTAAGAATAGTAGTTCCACTAAACGTGAGGAAATGCCGACAGCCTCTTGTCTTATTGTAAACAAAATTAAAGACACAACATGCATTTTCTGTTCTCAGTCTTCTCATAAGAGTAGAAATTGTTTCAAAGCAAAGAAAATGGACTACAATGACAGGAGACAAATAGTATTAGATAAAAAAGCATGTTTTTCTTGTTTGGCTCAAGGCCACACATCTAAGTTTTGTAAACGGCCTATTAAATGTAACTTGTGTTCACGCAAACATCCTGCTATTATGTGTAAGCCTAGTAATGTGCAAGAAGATGTTGAAAAACAAAATGGGTGTGGTCCTCATGTAAAACCGGATCAAAACCAGGTATCTGAGGTTAAAGATTTGTCAAATTTACATTGGAAATATCAAGTTTATTTACAGACTGTGGTGGTTAATCTTATCCATGGTGGAGTATCCACTCCTGTTAGAGCTTTGATAGACACCGGTTCCATGAGATCATATATCCTTGTAGCAACTGCCTCTAAGCTAGGTTTAAACCCTGAAGGACAAGAGAGTTTAACTCATTCACTTTTTGGCGGTTTGAAGACAAACGAAGTCAAACACAATGAATTTAAGATTACCCTAGGTAACTTAAACAGTCATTACAAGTGTAGATTCAAAGTTTTGGATCAACCTCTCATTTGTGAAAACATTCCTAGTGTTGAGAGGGGACCGATTGCTAGGCAGCTTAAAGAAGCTAACGTATTCATTTCTGATGTGGGTAGATCCAAACAGAAAATTGATGTGTTGATTGGTGCCGACGTTGCAGGTAAATTATTCACAGGTAATAAGGTAGAACTAGATTGTGGATTGGTCGCTATAGAAACTTTTCTAGGTTGGACACTCATGGGTCGGGTGTCAAGTGAAACAAAATCCTGTGAAAGTAAGTTAAATCAGTCCTTTGACATGTTTTGCGGATGTGGTAGTAAAACTAAGGAAGATCTTTCGAAGCCCTGGAAATTGAAGAAGACACTTGGAAGTACTGATCCGTCTGAACAAGTATCAAAAGGAGAGTTGAACGATATGACTCTTAGTCACTTCAAGAGGACGGTAAGTGTAAATAATGAGGGACGCTATGAAGCAAACCTTCCTTGGATTGAAGATCGCAACTATTCCCAAGTAACCATGAAATCGCTAAGAGGAGACTTCAGTAAACGATTGACAAAACCAAGAAATACGGTTATTTCGAGAAATACCACGAAGTATTCAGCAACTGGAAATAAGAAGGAACCATTGAGGAAGTTTCAACTGAAGAAGGACAACCGTGTTCACGAAATAAGAAATGTCAGCGAACCAGGTCAACGGAGGTTTGTTCCTAGTCTGCTTAACCCCGCCGATCAACTATCAACGGGGTGTAGTGCAAAGAAACTATTGGAAAGTCAACGGTGGGAGACCAAAAACTGGTTGTATAATCCAAGTGACGAGTGGCCTGCAGTAAGTATGAATCTCAACGAAGAAGAAATTAACACGGAGAGAAGAAAAACTGTTTGTTCTCCATCAGCAATTACAAATCATGAAAATGAAGATTTTTCCTTCCCCACACGACCAAAACGTTTGACAGAATTGGTAAGAAGTTGCAAGTTAATGTAACAAGTTAATTAACTTGGGTGGGATGATGTTCTGAGCAACTGATCAGCTGATTATAAATGGACTGTTTGCATTTATTTTAACTCAGCAACAGACAGATGTTTTTTGTTTTTATTTTGAAAACAGATAAACAAAGAGGGATTGTTGTGGACATGTGGAGTAATGAATGATTGTGAGATTTGTTTTCTTTAAAATGTTTTTGGAATTTAAATGTTAAATGTGTAATTAAAGCAATATATTATACTTTCACCTACAACCCCTTCTTTTCTGTGTTTGTGTTGACCGGGTTTTAGTTTGTTGTTGTTTGTCGGTTTTTTACATTATTCAAAAAATACTCAGGAGTACGCTGGTTGCCGTTGTTGTGCGCATGTGTGTAGGCCTAGGCCTAGGACTTGCGCTCATTTCAATTGCCTAAACCATATGTGATAAGAATAAAGTGTATTTTTTATGAATACTAAATGCCTCTTACCTTTGCCCAGTCATCTTCAGTCAAGAGAAGGTCTTTTGCCCACTGAAATCTCTTCTTGGCCATGGACGGCGTGATTTTCTGTTTCTTTCTTGGCCGAAACGCTTTTATTCCTTCGTTGTATAAAGCTCTTCTTACACTTCTAGGTGAAATTTTCACTCCATAATCCTCTAATTTGTTGCAGAGATCTTTACTAGTGCTACTACGATTGGAAATAAAATGAGATTTTTTAATTTCCTGGTCATCCTTTCACTAAGAATCTTCTTCCGACCACACTTTCCGATACGATTTCCTTCGAAGTTATCATGATTCAGAAGCTTTATTTTAACTCTACTCACAGATTTTTGAGAAATGTTTAATCTTGATGCTATCTGACTTTGAGAATAGCATCCTTCTTCCAAAAGAAGTTTTACATTAGATAATTCCTAGGTGAAAGGTCAGATTTCTTACCCATAACCTCGAAATGAAAACAGTCCACCACTTTCAGAGCCTTTGTTTGATGGTTGAGAAAAAAATTAAGAACTTCTCAAATATCACTAAAAACTAAATAACTAACACTTTTTTACTCTTAGAATTAGTTACCACAGTAAACATTAATTCCAAGTAGAATAAAACACATAAAAACTGTTGTATACACTAAATTAGGCAAAACAACACAGCACAGCTGATGCAAATTGTTTTTATTGTACGACAATAAAAACAGCTGGTCAAACCAGTCATGCCAACATAATGCCAAATAAAACTGATAAATTACTCCGTATATGTTATAATGACAATATAAGATCCTACACATAAAATATTGAATCATAAGTCTAATTTAACCCCAAAAAAAGACAAATAAAATACTTAAGTCTAATAATTTGGCAACCACTGTAATTCCGGAGGAGCTGAATTTTTCACAGTTGATAGACTACGAGAGGGTGTGCATTTTCCCAAAAGTCCCGAAAAATCCCTCTTGAGCTTTCCGCCCTACGCCCCTTTAAATTTAAAGTTGCAGTACTGTATGTTAGAAAATCAACTACAGTAACGTAAGGAGAAAAACAATCGAAGTGGCTTTGCTTTTATCTTGTTCCCAATAAAATTTGTTACTAAAATTGTCATTACCACTTATTACAAAAGCCTTAAATTTTTGTAGCAAAATCAACTCAAACATAAAAAAATAGATGTTTTTCTTTACATCATATAAAAATATGATATAATAAATAAATAAAATAAATATGTTATATATATACTTATATAACATACTTGCATTTGTTATAAATTTATATATATATTTAGTACTTGTTATATTATAGAGTTCTGCTTTCATTGTTATAAATATTTTCGCATTCTCCAAATTGGCATATTGTATTGAGTGTATATGTTAGTATTTTAGCTTGCAGAATTTTAGCCAATTATTGTAGCCATAATTGCCGCCGTTTTTTAGCCATAACTGCATGCTTGTGATATGGATTGTCTATTTGCCGTTGGAATGTAATAAATAAATAAATAAACCCTTTTAGTTCTTTTTTATGATCAATCATTTTTTTGCGATTGTGTCGCTCTAACAAACAAATGGTAGAGATTGCACTGTAAAATTAACTAATTGAAAGATATTGTATAATTTGTCTAATGCCACACCAGTTAAACCTTTCCACAGAATTTTATGAAATCGTGTTTTTATTTTGAGGTCTGGATTGTAAAATTAACATTTATCGACACGATGGTAACTTTAACAATTTGTTTATCAGCTGAAGTTTGTTGAAATAATGAACTCTATTAAACTTTACTATCCGCAGGTGCATGTAATACAAAATTTCTTGCAAAATTCATTACGCAAATGCAATAAAAAATTACCTAGATATTTAGTGAATTCTTTTATGTTTATTAGTGTAGTGGTGTAGAATATTACAATTATTAATTACACAGACATATCAAAGTAAAGATTATTTTATTAATCACAAAACTGAACTGTAAACATTTTCCTACTGCCATAGCAACAACAAATGTAAACATAACAGAACAAATGACAGAACACTGTAAACATGACTGGCCAGGTGATATCATAAAACTTAACACCCTGCCTCGATTTTTAGTTTCAAAAAACAAAAATCGTAATTAAAATTTACTAGATCAAAACCACTATCACAAATTAAGTTACACAATCTTCAGTTGCTGCCGTAACACTTCAAAATTATCTTTAGGCAAGCTCTTCGTAAAAATGTCTGCCAGATTTTTTGGATTCAATATATTTAATGACTACTTTACCACTTATAGCCAGTTCTTTTATGAAGTGGTATCTTGTGTCGATGTGCTTAGTTCTTTTGCTATTTTCATAAGATTGCGTCATGTCTATGGTTCCTTGGTTGTCAACATACAAAATACTTTTGACTTCTTCGTTAAGGTCTTTACATAGTCCTTAGATGTTAACTAAATCACAAACACTTGCTGCTGCTGCGACATATTCCGCTTCTGCAGTTGATAGCGAAATACATGCTTGTTTTCTGGAGAACCATGATATTGTTTACCACAGTACAAGCTCACTGACCCGCTTATACTTTTTATGTCCACTTGACAAGAAGCCCAATCTGCATCAGAATAAGTTTGTATCAGATTATTTCCACTTTTTGTGTAACTAAGTCCCAAATCCTGAGTTGCTTTTAAATATCTCAATATTCTCTTGGCTTCTTTCCATGCAGATTGTTTTGGTTTGTCTAGAAATTGACTTAAATAGCTTGTAGCATAAGCGATATCTGGTCTTGAGGTAGTACTCACAAACATTAAACTTCCTATTAGTTCTCTATAAGGAACACTAATATCTTCCTCATTTACATTTACTTGAAATCCCTTTGTCATTGGAGTTGATGTTCCATTACATTATTTCATGTTAAACTTCTCTAACATCATATCTATTTGTCTCTTCTGTGTTATCTTCATATCATTTCCTTCTTTTGATATTTCCATTCCAAGAAATTTATTCACTTCTGGTAAGTACTTGACATTAAATTCATCTTTCAAACGAGACATTAGTTTTGTTACTTCCTCTTCTTTTCCTGTTACAAGAATATCATCAACAAAGACAACTAACCATACATCCTTTCCAGTATAGAAACAAAAATCATTTGTAGATCTTTTTAGTCCATTACTTTCAGCAAATTTGTTGAATCTTGTATTCCAGCACCTTGGACTTGCTTTTAATCCATATAATCCTCTATTCATTTTTAAGACTTTGTTCTCTCCATCATTTTCTGTCTTAACTCCTTTGGGTATTTTCAAATAGACTTCATAATCCAACTCACTATTTAAAAATGCTGTTGGTACATAAAGTTGCTTTACATTCCAGTTCTTTTCTACTGAATGTGCAAGTAAAAGTCATATCGTTGTCAGTCTTGCCACAGGAGAATAATTGTTTCTAAAGTTATTGTCCTCTTGAAAACCTCTGGCAACCAAACGAGCCTTTTTTTATCCGTCTTCTTTAGTTTTGAATATCCATTTTGCATCAATTGCATTCTTGCCTTTTGGTAAAGTTGCTAAACTCCATGTATTCATTTTCTCATGTGCATTTAATTAATTTTCAATTGCGTTTTTCCATCCTTCATCTCTACTAATTGCTTCTTCATACGTTTGTGGGTCGTTTTCAGCCACCAAACAAAATACTGAATAAAGTTCATAATCATCAAGGTGTTGAGGTTTTTTTTCAATGTTCTATGACCTCTTCCAGATTGTGCTCTCTGGTCACTTTCTTGTTCATGGCTTTCACTTCTCTTTTGTTCACCACTTTCATTTCTCCCTTCTTCATCCATTTCAACTCTTTCATCTTTGTAAAGTATTACATCTGGTTTTTCATTTTCATTTTTGCTCTCAAATTTTACAAATTTGAATTGAGTTCCGTCAAATTCAACATCTCTTGAAATAATTATTTCATTCGTTTTGGGGTTCCAGAGTCTGTATCCGTTTCCTCCATATCCAACCATTCTTGCTTCAGTTGCTCTTTCTTGTAGTTTGGAATCTCTTGGCAATTTTACTGCCCATGCTTTAGATCCAAATACTCTGAGTTTATCCAGCTTTCCATACCATATCTTGGCTGGAGCTTGATTATTGGTTGCTGCGGAGGGGCATCTATTTAGTTGATATGCTGCACACATTATGGCTTCACACCAGAGATGCTTTGGAAGTTCTGATTCAGTCATCATTGTTCTTGCTTTATTATATATCGTTCGATTTAATCTTTCAGATACACCATTTTGCTGAGGTGAATACGGTCTTGTGTATTCAATTAGTACTAGGGGGCCTGTGCAGCGCAATGCGCTGCATTTATTAGGGTACCTGGTGATCAAACTTTGCTCCATGGTAATACTTTGAAAAAAATTTCATTATAGTGAAAATCAGATGGAACATTATTGGTGTTTCTTCGATCGATCTTCATTACCAACTATCCAACTTCCCAATGTGATAGTGTTGAGATGTGATACTCGTTCTTTTACGTCTGAATTAGCTAAGATTACGTAGTTGTTCTTTTGCCTATATGACTTATTAGGGCCTTTATCTAAACCCTCATATAAAATTTTGAATAAATTCACAGATGTTATATCCACATAGTTCATCAAACATAAAATGTAAATGACAACAGAATAAAAATCAACATTCCATTACTCCCCGATCCAGTATGAGTTATGCAGCACTCACTGAGGCTGTTTTTGTAGTACTACTGTATGAGGTATTCAATGACGTAGTGAATGAGGCCACATTAGGCCTACTATTTATGACTAAATCCTCTTTAACTTAACTCTTCATGACATTACAAAATTTGAATAAAGAAATCACAAAAATTAAGAGAATTTTCACCTTTGTTGGTGTGGTCCATTTTGAATTTAGTGGCATTTTTATTTTGGTTAAAATATCTCTTTATAAAAACCATTTTTGTAATAAACTTGTTTTCTATACTGGAGGTAAAAAACTTTTAAATGTTGTCTTTTACACAGGTTTTTTAATCAATCAATCAACATTTATTCGGCTGACAATGAAGAGATTGCATTAGCCTTTACATCATAAACTTATCTATAATACCTAAAATCAATTTAAAATTCATAATTTCTCATTTTATATTGTAAAAGTCTTTCATTGAATAAATGCTCTTGTCAATAATATATCTTCTTAATTTCTTCTTAAATGACAGCGTTTGTGTCTGAATTCATATTCTTAATTTCAGTAGGAAGGTTATTGTAAATTTTGGTATAGTTATATTTAATATGATTTTCATAAAATGATGTTCTATGATAAATAGCTGAAATTTTATTAGTTTTTCTGAGATTCATGTTTGTGTTATTGGTTTCTATATTATGAATTTTTGTGTAATGAATAATATGTGTAGCGTTCATACTATAATAGTAAATAAAAATTATATCACACTTACAACCAACTATCCCTTTTCCTTATAGTTTATAGCAGTTTGAAAACCCTGAACACAAATTTAGTGATCTATTTTAATATTTGTTACCTTTCTTTATTGTTTCAATACCAGTCGGACGACCAATAAGTCCCATGTCAAAAATTTCAATATCCAAAATTGTATAATTGTAAATTGTACAAATTGTACAAATTGTAAAAATTGTGTAATGAATAATATGTGTAGCGTTCATACTATAATAGTAAATAAAAATTTTATCACACTTACAACCAACTATCCCTTTTCCTTATAGTTTATAGCAGTTTGAAAACCCTGCACACAAATTTAGTGATCTATTTTAATATTTGTTACCTTTCTTTATTGTTTCAAAGTCAAAAATTTCAATATACAAAATTGTATAATTGTAAATTGTACAAATTGTACAAATGGTGTAATGAATAATATGTGTAGCGTTCATACTATAATAGTAAATAAAAATGTTATCACACTTACAACCAACTATCCCTTTTCCTTATAGTTTATAGCAATTTGAAAACCCTGCACACAAATTTAGTGATCTATTTTAATATTTGTTACCTTTCTTTATTGTTTCAATACCAGTCGGACGACCACTAAGTCCCATGTCAAAAATTTCAATATCCAAAATTGTTTTCGTAAACAAAAATGAATTTTTCTAGGTTTAATTTACAAAATTAATTTTTGTGTCCAAATACGCATTAATAAAACTTTCAAGCAAAATCTACCAGCTACATTTTGAGAAAAGGTTAAAAGCTCAGATTAGACACTCCTCGTATTGAAGTATGAAACTATGTTGATATTTCAGTACCAGTTCAGTTTGCTTCTATTCAGCTTTTAGCATATGTGTTTGTTTAACTATCAACAGCTGTTTTATTTTCCAATTCAATATAAATTGTTTCCCATGTTAATCTTATGGACAAAAAATGAACTTTGAGGGCATCCCGTGGGCTTCAGAATTAAAATATCAAAAATCTAAAACCTTATTGCAAAACTACAAACTGAGACCATTCTTTTGACACCTCAAACTTTAAAATTGGTCCAGAAATAAGGGAGGAGTAGTGTTAACAAAAAAGGGGCATCACGTATTATATATATAGATTCCTTTGTTTTGACAAAATTGTTTAAAGTCATTTGATGAATATTCACCACCATTATCAAAACGAATTCTTGCAACTTTTAGTCCAGTCTGTGTATTTAACTCCCTTATATAGTTTTTCATATTTTCTGAGGCTTCTGACTTTTGTTTTAGTAGGTAAACCTTAACGAAATGTGAATAATCATCTGTTATCGTCTGGAAATATTTAAAACCTTCATTTGATGTTGGCGTAACTGGTCCTGCAACATCTGAATGAATTAACTCACCAATTCTGTGACTTCTAGATAACTTATGTGACTTGAATGGTTTTCTAGTTAATTTGCTTTTCATGCACGGTTCACAAATTTCATGTGAAACTGGTAGTTTCACTATATTCAGGCCTTTCCTATTCAGGTGCCCTAATCTCTGATGCCACAAATTAGCTTGATTGTTGCTAACCTTCTCAGATTGTAAACATTCATTAGATTTTAAGTGTCCTTTAAACCAATACAAACCATTCTTCAACTCACAATGAAAAATTGCACAATTGTTACTGTCACATATCTTTACACCACTACTTTCAAAAATTACTTTGAAATTTTTTAGAGTTAACTTCTTAACGGATAGAATATTCTAGAAAATTTCAGGAACAATAAGAGCTTCTACATTTACTGTTTTCCCATCACAATTTACAGTCAATATACCTTTCTTATTTGATTTTAATACCTCACCATTAGCTATTTTTATATAAAATTGGCTTTCTAACTTTTCTACATGATGCATTGAATTTTCAAATTCCTCTTTCACTAAATTCTCTGTTGCGCCGGAATCTATTATAAAATGAACTATGTTAGAACAACTTTCTTCACTACTATTGCACATAACTTGTTCGTTGTGTAGAGCAACAAAATTGAAATCATCACAGTTTTGTGTGACATGGGACTGTTGAGTATTGCGACTATGGTTAACATTTGAACCTCTACCACTTACCGAATTTCCCCTATGATAGCTTCGACCATTGCCACGAAAGTTCGGTTTTCTTGTGCGACACTCTGATGCTACATGTCCTTTTTTATGACATTTAAAACATTCAATTAGTTTATTGGTACTACTAAATGCAGTTTCTGGTACTTGACTACCGGTACTACTAGATTTATTTTCTTGTTTAATTTCTGCATCTAACAAACATGACTTTGCAAAATCTAAAGTGATATCCTTGTCAATGCTCATGGTTTCAATTGCAGTTACAACGTTAGAGTAACACTCTGGCATCGTCAATAAAAGATGACACACCTTGTCACTTTCATCCATTTTTGATCCACTAGACTCTAACTGATTCACTAAATTATCAAATTTAAGAAAATGGTCTTGAACTTTATCACTGTCCCTACACTTTAAATTCAATAACTGTTTTCTGAGATAAAGTTTGTTGAATGTACTTTGCCTTTCAAAAATATTTTCTAAACATTTTATCATTTCTTTAGCAGTTTTAGCATTTTTTACATACTCTGGGTATTTATCAGACAAACACTGAACAATTATTGTCCTACCTTTAGTATCTTTAGTTTTATTATCTTCATTAACATCCGTGTCTAAAATATCTGATACTGCTTTGTCTTCTAAAACCAACTTAAGTCTGAATTTCCAATTAGTGAAGTTAGTACCATATTTTAGTTGTGGTAGCAGATGTCCATTTTCATTTACTGACATTACTTTTTATTTATTGTTATTTAATGTAGCAGAATATAACTGGGGCACATTACCTTTTATGTTTATTAGTGTAGTGGTGTAGAATATTACAATTATTAATTACACAGACATATCAAAGTAAAGATTATTTTATTAATCACAAAACTGAACTCTAAACATTTTCCCACTGCCATAGCAACAACAAATGTAAACATAACAAATGACAGAACACTGTAAACATGACTGGCCAGGTGATATCATAAAACCTAACAAATTCAGGGCTACTGGAAAGGGAGAAAGGGGCTGAGCCCCCATCGAGCTGTAGGTGAGATTTTTTATCAAGCTACAGATACTATTATTGTGTATTTTAAGCCTGAAGAATTTTATGAAGTTTTGAAATTGAACGTTCAAACCTTGCTCTTATAACTATCTAACGTTAACCTGTTATTTGATAGCTTTATTAATTAATAGTCTATTCTGTTTTAGATTAAAATCAAAGTACTAAGTAAATAGAAGAAAGACTAATTGTGACATTTAAAAGTTTGTTTATCTTCATTTAAGAAACAAAATACTGTAGCTTTTTCTATTATGCAATTTCAATTAAAATACGATGATTTTTACAAACAAATTTATTATTATTTTCAAGATCGGTATGTAACCATGATATTATCACTTATTTAATGTTATATTTGGAGGGCTATAGAGTTAATAGAATAAGTGTTAAATCAAACTGCGACAAAAACATTGAATATAATAGAATTAACATCTATCACAAAAGTGTAAATTACCGTAAATTAAAGTAAATTTTAATTAAATTAAAGTGTGAATTAAAGTGTGAATGACTAACTGAATTTTTGAAGTTTTTCTAAAGTTTGATCAACTACACGTTGCGAAGACGGGTACACAGCAAGTTAATTAAAAATTTGCCAATTGTGTTCGACGGGATTTGTAATACTTGTACAGTAACAGTTGCAATTTACTCCGTTGCACCCCTGGTTATATTGTTGCAACGTTGTACTTCTGAAGATTGCAACAATCTGCTGATAAATACACGATAGCCCGAGGCATCGCTTGAGCTTATGTAATTGTCCCGTCTAGGCTTTCATTAGTGTCTGTGTATTTGGCCAGAGGCTGGACTTGGCCCTTAACTGATTATCCAGAGCACATAGCAATGCTTCTGATTGCTCTCCTTCCTAGGTATTCTAATCTTGGTATTGAACGCTCGTCTATCATCTCGAATATTACAGTTCAATATTTACTACAAATCTGTTTTTAAAAGAATATTTATAGAAACAATAAACAATAATTTAACAAGTATTTGTTATCAGTAAATTAACATAAAAAATGAAAAAAAGTAACTGAAATGAGGTAAAAGAAAAGTAAACATTCTCATGTTCTGATATGAGAATATGAAATTAAAATCACTGATTAAAAAATACTTTAAACTTACATAACGACTTTTAATTCAAGTTCAAAGAAGATCCTTACTAATTCTTGAAGAAAACACTGCAAAAAACTGGATGTGAATCCAGCATATTGAAAATTTTACTTAGATCATCAAATATAAACTTTTTGGGCAGTTGCTTCAGAGTAAATTAATAGGTTAGATCACAGAATAAGCATGCCAACTATGGTTAAATATAAATAAGGTTATTAAATTAATAAACTAGGTTATATTACATGACCATACGATAGTGGTGGTATATATGAGTAAAGGTAAACTGTAAAATGTAATTCGATTTTTAATGGGTGAGTTTCTTAAAGTGATCCGATAGCAAACTTTTTTATTATCTAACAGTATACTTCTTATGGGGGATCCCCTTTACTTTTTTGTGTTTCTTTTAGGTATGTATTTCACTTAACAAAATTTCCCGCTATTTTTCCAATATGGCAGCAAACTTCAAAATTTCTTATAGAACACCCTACATTTTATTTTGTTTTTGAAATGTTCATGTAATTTTAAGACTTATTTATTTATTGGCATTTTTCTCTAAACCTAACGGTTAGGGAGCTAGAGGCAATTAAATTTCATTTTTTGTTTCATAAGAATAACATGGGGCTAACTTTATCTGCCCATATCTCCTAAACCATTGATTAAAACAAAAAGTACTTAAGAATAAAAATGTAATAAATTGATGTTTTAAGAACATTTGTCTCATAATAACATCAATTTTTGTTAATTTTAATTTTAGCACGCCATATTGAAAAGAAATTAATTAATGCGTAAATGATAATTTTAAGAGTAAAATGTTCTCGAAACATAATTCTAAGATATTTTTAGTCTTGAGCATTTCTTTTTTTTTTAGTGAATGCTTTCGGAGATATGGGCAGATAAAGTTTGTCCCATGTTATGCTTATGGAACTAAAAATGAACTTTAATTGCCTCTAGTTCAATAACTGCTAGATTTAGATAAAAATGTCATAAAAAAGTCTTACAATTACATGTTAAGTAAAAAAAAAAAAAAAAAAAAAAAAAAAAAAAAAAACACCATTTAATAGGGTATTCCATAAGAAATTTTAAAGCTGGCCAACATAATGGAAAACTGGCTAGTATGTTTAATAAGTGAAATACATACCAGTAAGCATTATAAAAAAGTAAAGGGAGTCTGCCATAAGAAGTATACTGTCAGATATAGAGTAAAAAATTAGCTATTAGATCACTTTAGGAATCTCACCCGGTACTATAGAAATTTACCAACGTATTTTCTTCATGCATTTTACGTATTCTTAATTATTTAGAAATGTATATATATATATATATATATATATATATATATATATATATATATATATATATATATATATATATCTCTTTTCAGTGCAACCTTTTGTATTTTACATTAAATTATTTATACCGAAGCATTAGAGTACTTCACTAAATAAATGTAAATTGAACAAATAAGTTATAATCTAAATGAGATCTTAAGCAGGTTCAAATGTGACATATGTGTCTTATATCATATTGTGATCTACATTGTCATAGTATTTCATAATCAACTGATGTTTGTTTATGTTTAAATTTTTGTCATAATTTGATGAAGTCAATGACGGTCTTCTCTAGTACAAGGCCATGGCGAGCGAGAAGTGGCAACGTCGCATACGGGGTAGTTGGCGCGCTGATTTAATCCACTATATTTGGTGTTAAATTGACAGTATGGCCTTGGCCTTTCTTCCACATTATGCCTAAAATATGTGCAGTGCCCGGATGTAAAAGTAATTACCCAAGCTCCATTAAAACAGAAGGATATGTGGGACTTCCGGCTAAGATAGCTACCGAGAAAGACGTAATTTGTGGCGTCTGCTCCCAATTAGTGATTAAAAGTGATAAAGCACTTTGGTGTGACGGATTTTGTGAGATGTGGTTCCACATAAAGTGCCTCAAAATTACAGTGACTAAATTTAATGAGATCGTCAAAGTTAAAAACTTAGTTAAGTGGTTCTGTTCAGCTTGTGATAACAAAATCAACGAGACTGTAAGTAATGGAGATATACTGTCGTTCGTAAAGGATCTGGTGTCCAGTAACTTTAAAATCTTACAGAAAATTGACATCTTAATGAATTCCAATACCATACTTCAGAATTTTGTTCTAAATCAGTTAGTAATCAGAGGTTATGTGTAGGAGATAACACGTGCCCTAAACAGGAAATAGAGCCAGAGTCTAGCATTCTGTCGTCTGCATCGTCGCAAATAGAATCTAGCAAACTGTCGTCTGCATTGTCACAGACAGCTGAATGTATAGAAATCAATTCTTCAATTGCTACTGACCTGACTCCAGATGATAACGTAACTGGTTCTTCTAACTCTGTGGCGTAACTGGCAAACAGCCTCTGTGTCTTGAGAAGAAAAAAGTAAACGAACAGTTAATCTCTCTAACCTCACAAAGTGTTTCAAGTGGAGTAAATGCCGTGGAAACTAGCCCTAGTGTAGTGGTTTTTTCTGAAAGCCCTAAAGTGAATGCGATTGAAAGTTTTGCTGACAAACTAAGATACATACCAGGACCTCTACAAAAAAATAAATCTGTCAGTGATTCAAGGCGTATAAATTCTAGACAGAATCAAGGTAGGCCTAGGTCTAGTGTCAGCTCTGATGATGACGTAGGACTGTTAACCTCTCAAACAGCAAAGAAATCCCCTTTGAATTACAGACCTTTCAATGACAATATTTTTATTGTCCTATCTAAAATCCATATGAGTGATTCTTGTGACTCAGTGAAAAAGTATCTAGCTGATAGACACATTATAACTGCAGACTGTGTAGAACTGTGTGCTTTTTTAAAATACAGAACCTACAAATGATTCATATAGGAATGCCTGTTGAAACTGAAAGTGAAGTGCTAAGTGCCAAATTTTGGCCCTCTGGAGCAACTGTCCGAAAATTCATTGCCTCAAATCAAACAGTCAACTCCCGGGGTTTTTTAGGGAGGAGGGGTCTGAGGAACCGGCCCACATAGTACATAAGACATCAGTATCAAATCAAAGCCTGCTTCTGGGCCACTGGAACGCCCAGAGCGTGAGGCCTAAACAGGCCCTGCTATCACTCTTTGTAGACAATGAAAATCTGGACATTCTATGTTTGGTCTAGTAAAATTAGCTAAAAAAAGCTGAACCCGGAAGTAATTGGAAACTAATATATTTTGACTGATTCTTATGTAAAATTACCTAAGAATAACAATGGTAAAAAGTCTACCACTCTCTGACGCTGCGCTCACCTGATATGGCCAATTTTTCAATCTATTAGTTATGTCGATTGGGGTTATCAGACTATGGAAAAAGGGTTATATATAGGTTCAAATTCGTCTAAAATCGGCCCAAAATAGGGGTTTAAGCTTATTTTGGCAAATTTGAACCTTTATATCACCCTTTTTCCATAGTCTAATAATCCCAATCGACATAACTAATGGAAATAGACCTAGTCCCACACCTTCATGTCAAGTTTGATAAAAATCGGACGCTTCGTTAACAGGTTTACCGGCTTCACGGAATTTAAGTACATATATGTATCTAAATAAGTATATATATATATGCAAATATGAAATTTTTAAAGAATGGTGTTTTCGGTATCTGGGGACCCTGTAGTAAAAAGTTATAATGGTTAAAGGCTTATATCTAACCTTTAGCACCACCGTAATATGGTTCTCCCAACAAAAGAAATTCACTTAAAAGCCCACAATTGAAAGTAGATTTAAAGAGCAATATCACCGTTATTAAATGTAACAACCAAATACATATTATATATCAAAATGTGCAAAATTTTATTTTGTAAAGTTTACTAATTTAGTTGTCTGTAACGGTTCAAAAGATATTCAGCAAAAACTTATAAAACTACAGCCGCCATTTTGAAAAATTGGCCATAGCAGGCGAGCGCAGCGTCAGAGAGTGGTAGACTTTTCACCATCGTTTTTCTCAGGTAATTTTACATAAGAATCAGTCAAAATACAGGGTGTTTATAAAAAACCTGATCGATTTTAACTTTGTCTCACTCATTCCGTGTTAGAGGTATAAACCTCTAGTTTTCATTATTTGTTAGGGAAGCTCAAAAAGTTTTATAATCAGCTGTTTTTATTAGCAGTACCTTCTTACATTGTTGTGTGATAAACAAAAACAAATAAGTAACATTTTACGATGGATCCTCGAGTGAAGACGCAGTGTGTCGAGTGGTTAATAGAAACTAAGTCTCCTCTTGCTGTTCAGCGTAGATTTAGAAGGAGATTTAACGGAAATCCTCCTTCAAAGAACACGATAAAAGCATGGTATGAGAAGTTCATGACCCATGGGAGCATACATCACAGAAAAGGCAATGGTCGTCCAAGGGTAAGTGAAGAAAATGTTCAAAGAATTCATCAATCATTTCTTAATAATCCGAGGCAATCAACAAGATCTGCAGCTCGAGAGTTGAATATTAAGCATTCCACTCTACACAAAGTGTTAAAAAGAGTTTTGCATTTTCGGTCTTATAAGTTACAGATAGTTCAAAAGATTACGCGACAAGACTGGGCCAGACGCAGAGAATTTGCAGTTACAATGCTCGACCGTTTAGAAACTGACAATAACTTCTTAAACCGGATATTTTTTTCTGATGAAGCTACGTTTCATGTATCAGGGAAGGTGAACAGACACAATGTCAGGATATGGGGATCTGAGAATCCTCATTTTCACCAGGAGCATACTAGGGATAGTGAGAAGGTGAATGTTTGGTGCGCCTTATCTTGCAACAGATTGATCGGCCCTTTCTTTTTTGCCGAAAGAAATATCAATGGGAACATTTTCGTGGATATGTTGGAAAACTTTGCCATTCCACAGTTTGAAAATGAGCAACCAAACATGATGTTACAACTAGATGGCGCTCCACCTCATTGTCTCGACGAACATTTCCCAAATCGTTGGATTGGCCGTGACGGACCCATACCTTGGCCACCAAGGTCGCCAGACATTACCCCATGCGATTTTTTTGTTTGGGGGTTTGTAAAAGATCGTGTTTACTCCAACAAAGTCAACAGCCTGGAAGAAATGAAGCAAAAGATCAGAGAAGCATTTGATGAAATTGATGTTCCGATGTTGCGGCGAGTTTGGGCAGATCTCGAACACACACTTGATTATTTAAGAGCTAATAATGGAAAACATGTAGAAATAAGATAGTGTGAATGTGTCATCGTAAACTTAAGAAAATTGTCTTTAATTTAACATTAATTTAAAAAAATTGTGATGAAAAATAAAGAGCTATGACTGTTTAAAATCGATCAGTTTTTTTATAAACACCCTGTATATTAGTTTGCAATTACTTCCGGGTTGAACAATAATTTGACTAGACTAGTTTGTGTGAAAATTTCTTAACTTCTGTTGAATCTGAATTGTATTTACATATTTCGGACCTTCAGTTGGCAAGCATCTTTTGTAGACCTGAGCTTAGGTGTGGTGGCTCCGTACTCTACATCCGTAAAGACATAGCATTTAATGAAATTGACGTGAAGCAGTTCTGCAATGAACTTGACTGAAAAATCATGGCGGCCTTTCTCCCAGCCCACGATATTTATTGTGTCTCAGTTTATCACTCTCCAAGTGGAAACTTTGAAAACTTTTGTGGACTATTTGAGCAGTATTTGACATTCCTAAATATAAATTCTAAGATTGCTGTGGCTGGGGATTTTAATGTAAATTTTATTGGAGACGACCAAAAAGCAAAGATTATTGTTGAACTCTTGAAATCGTATGGCCATCACTTGCCATCAGCCTACTAGAGGCCATCAGCCTACTAGAGGAAACTCTTGTTTGGACAATGTCGCTGTCAACCTTCAGCCCGACGACTGTGGTACGAGTTTGGTGGACCTGCATGGGGATGCCCATCTTGCCCTGGTAACCCGCCTAATCCTGGACCATTCTGCTGTGGTGAGTAACCTCGCATCCTGGCGTGTGAATTATGTTTTCAGCTCTAGGTTAATGCATGAGCGTGTGATTATTCGATTTAAGGATGCCATTGCAAGCATTCCCTGGGAGGATGTCCTACATGCAAGAGGTGAGTTGAGCTTGTTTGAAGCCTTTTTTCAACACTTCATGAAATTTTTTAGTTGTTTTCCCCCGAGACTTTAGAACCTTACCACCCCCCCCCCTAAGAGAAACGAAAGGAAAAAGAGGACTCAAACCAGCCATGGGGAATGGTACACTGAAGAGCTTGGCCGTTTAAATGGTGTCATGTTGGCGCTGAAAGACAGGTCTCAGGTAAATGGTGACAACGCTAGCCTAAGAAGATACCATCAGGTAAAATCTCTTTATAAAAGACGGGTTAGTGGGCTAAGAAGCGTGCGATTGAATCTAAAATCGATGGGGCCCCAACCGCTGTAAAGCTGCTTGGGATGTCGTAAATTTCCACATATCGCTGCCCAATAAATCTGCTGATTTTGCCAGCCCCGACATCTTCAACAACTTTTTCATTGACTCAGTGAGGGGAATTGTCAGTGTCCTGCCCGTTGTCATTGATGACCCCATGCAGCTGTTGGCCCAAAGAGCTCATTCTGCCCCAGAGATAGTCTCAATGTTTGAGCCTACTACCCCATCAGACCTGAAAAAATCATCCGCTCCTTCAAACCATCAAAAAGCCCTGATGTGTTTGGCATGTCGACCTTTATGCTTAATGAGGTTGTTGATGTTATTGCAGCCCCCCTTGCTGCCGTTGTGAATGATTGCCTTCAACAAGGAGTATTCCCCGATATCCTTAAGACGTCAAGAACCGTGCCTGTTTACAATAAAGGGGACCACCAGGCGCTCAACAGTTACTGGCCGATCTCCATAACACCTGTCTTCGGGAAGCTTATTGAAGCTGTGGTGAAGATGCAGCTAGAAAACTTTTTGAGCGGCGCCAACTTTTTTCCAATATGCAGTTTGGGTTTCGAAAGGGTAGGTCGACAGTGGATGCAGTTGCCAGGGTGGCAGATTGTGTTGGAAATGCTTTTAAAAATCGTGAGACACTATCTCTCACGCTCTGTGACCTCAGCAGAGCATTTGATTGCGTTTCACATGACCTACTGATCAGGAAGTTGGAATTTAACGGTATTAAGGACTCTGCTCTCTCCATCCTTCGCTCTTACCTTGAAAGGAGGACACAAGTTGTCTCGATTAGCGGAGCTGTCTCCTATAAACTTCCTGTGGAGTTTGGGGTGCCCCAGGGTTCGGTACTTGGACCGACCCTTTTTCTCATCATGATTAATGATCTAGATGATCTTGGAAGGACTCTAATGTTTGCTGATGACATCTCTCTGCTGTCAACTGGCAACGACCTTGGCCAGGTTCTGCAAACTTCAACACAGCGTCTTAAGGCTGCAACTGCATGGTTTCAAGCAAACCGTTTTTGCTTAAACGGGGATAAAACGCAGCATATCACCTGCAATCTCTCGAGGAACCAGCTGGAAAACCAGGGCCCTGTCAAGTTGCTTGGGTTTGTGCTAGACAGTAATCTTAGTTGGGCTAACCATATTGACCAGACGACAAATAGGCTGTCTCGGATCTGTTTCCTCCTACTCAAGTCGAGGAACTGTGTGACCGAGTCATATTTAGTCGTAGTTTAACATGCTCTTTTTCACTGCCATGTGTCATATGGTTTGCTACTGTGGAAGCATTCACGGAGGGTCCAGGATGTGCTCAAGCTCCAGAATCGAGCCGTAAGAATAATCACAAGAAGTGAGCACCGTGCCCATTGTAAGCATTTGTTTGCACAGCTTGGACTTTTCACTGTTGTCGGCCAGTACATCTTGCTCTGCTTGTTGCACGTTAGGAGAAATACTAATGATTTTGCCACCCGACAGAATGTGCATTCCCACAATACGCGACATCGTGCCCAGCTCGACATCCCAAGAGTGCGCCTTGGCAGATCTCAGGATAGCTATAGTGTGTTGTCCATCTCCCTCTTCAACAAACAGCCTCAGAATTTGGCAGCTGGACCTCGACACTTTTAATAAGGTCCTCTCAAACTTCCTCAAGATTAGGGCACACTATAGCCTAAATGAATTTCTTGAGGATGATCTGACAGTTTTTTAGCCAGTTGTAGCCATCCGGAAGTTTATAAGTTTATATTAAAGTTTCAAGTTTATGTTTAAGTTATATTTATTGTGTGCAGTGAGTCGTAAATGTATGTTTTATAAATTGAGTTTTTTGACGCCATCAATCCCACGCCGTGAAGATGAAGACATCAGGTGTCAGGTATCAGTCTTTTATGTTTCCCAAGGATTCGTCGCGTCGGCAGCAGTGGTTGCGCGCAATTCCACGTTCAGATTGGACACCTTCGAGCCATTCTCGAGTTTGTATCACTCTTTACGAAAGATGACTTGATTTTTATTGAAAAAGTTAAGGGTAAAGATGGTAATTGGCCTGAATACAGAAGAAAAAACCAATTTTGAATGAAAATGCCGTTCCTAAACTATTTCCAAATTTACCCTCTTATCTTAGTGACACTAAATATACCAAGAGAAAAAAATCCTGAATAAAGAAGAGAATAGATAGCCAACAGAAAAAAAATCAACACAATGAAGAAAATCTACGTGCAAAAGAAAACAAAGTCGGGGACTATGATTCTTTTTGCCACAATCTTCATTCGAAAATAGATTGCAGTGAGTTTTCTACATTTAAGAAGGATACCTTTAGTATTGTTTACTGTCTAGATATATCTAAAGCGCCTAAAGTAACATATAGCATAAGAGTAAATAGTGATCTTAGTGTTGAAATTCCATAATAATGGAGGGGTCATTCCTAATAAAACTATACTGTATGAAAATAAACAGTATCAGATAACGGTCGTTCATCATTTGCGCACTTTTTAATCCTTCTGTAAAATATTTCGAAGGGTCGCCTAATCCCCTTGCATCATTTGCGCACTCTCCCGTCCAGGTAGCCTCAGCCTGTCGACAACAATTCGCAAACAGTCGTCCCCGACACACACCACTGGACGGCAACACATGTGTATCGAGTGCGCATACCAAACCCTTCACGTAAGGGGCGTATTTTACTTTCAATGGTTGGTGAGGATTGTATTACTGTAATTGTTCAGGCTGAAATGTTTTGCACGAATTGTTTCTATGGCCAGTTTGCCTCTATTCTAACTCTAGATAGCAGCCTCTCCTATACTAACTCCTCAGAATAAAACCACTCATAAAATTCACTGTTGCAATAGAAACAACTACAAATTGTAAACATGAAATCCAAGTGTTAATGTACGGTCAAGGCCGTGATATTGTGTCCGATTATTTGCCATTATTTCTGTTCTGTTGAATATTGTTTTGCTAATTTTTATACTTATATGTCTTATGCCAAACACGTTTAATCATTCAAAAGACCATTTGAACACGGACATGAGTTTTCAATAACTAATAACATGTAAATAAAAATAATGCCGCTTCCACCACCCTGCCGTGCGCAAACGATGCATATACCTGAGAGCCCCCTGGAGCTCGATGCGCAAAACAAGCATCCCTTCTACCTGGCTCTCCGCATGATGCGCAAATGATGCACGCCTCAGATAACTGACACATACTTTCTCCCAACAATATAAAAAAAGGTGTTTAAAGCTTCAAACATTAATGTCTTGATGACTCAGTCGGATAGCTCCCAGCTGAGCAGCATGAGTTTGACCCTACGCACGTCTGTGACTTTTAACAACGTACTGCGTTTACCGCTAAACAAAAAATGAATTTTTTCCTCAACCACTTGACGTAGAGCAATAATTTAAAATACTGGATTATTTAGTTTTTTGAGCTTGATTTAATGGTGATGAGTAAAATTTATTTCCAGATAACAGCTATTTTGAAAATCCAAAAAATTGATTTTTTAAACACTTTTTATTGTATAACTTTTGAACGCGCATTATTCTCGGAGATGCGGGTAGTGTCATTTTATTCAGCATTTTAATCTTAATAAACCACAAAATTTTAATCAAAATCGTTACAGCCTTTTTGAAAAATATAGATTTTTCACGTTTTTTGAGGGTTTTTGGGGATAAACTACCCTTAAAAAAATAAATAATAATAAAAAAAAACGCCTGAAATTATTTTGGGTTTGGACCTACATACCGAATTACACAAAAATCGGACCATTGGGGCATTCTCTAGCTCTGTTTACATCCAGACACACACACACATACACATAACATAACAGACAGACATCACTCTGACAGACATCAAAATGACAGGTGCAATTTTATTTTACCTAAACATAGAGTTGATGAGGTTGTTAACAGCCTAAACTCTATTTGCTGGCCAATTTTCCTGTTGAACCATTTCTGTAATGCTTCTTTTATGTTTAGCTATTTCTTTTCTGTAGTCATAAACACCATAAATAATTTTCTTGTATTAAAGAAATCGACTCCTTTTAAACGGAGAGGGAAATCGAATCCTTGGTATACTGCTGAGCTCTCTGCAATGAAGGAACAACTTTTGCATTTTCACCATCTTTTTAAAGAATCTGGTTCCACTGTGATCAAGCAACAACTTTCATTCCTCAAGACCCAGTACAGATTAAAGATTTCTGAAGCTAAATTGGCTTTCAACAGTAATTTAATTGAAAACAGCCACAACAAATGCAAAACAGCTTGGAATATTGTGAAAAGTAAAAACAATTGTAACACGTCCAAAAATGTTGATGTTTTAATCTCACCTCATTCATTTAATACTTTTTGTGTTGACTCTGTAAAAGAAATCAAGCAGAAAATAGTCTCAGCAAACGATGATTTCTCCCCTTATTTGGATAATTGTACACCTCCTCCGCCCCATCTTTTTGAATGGAAAGCAGTGTCCAGTAATGACATTCTTAATGCAGCAAGTAAGTTAAAAAACTCGAATAGCACTGATTTGTACCAAATGTCGAACAATTTTATAAAATCAGTAATTGCCTGTTTTGTAAACCCTCTGACAATTATTGTAAACTCTTGCCTGCAGGAAGGAATATTTCCAGAAGAACTCAAAATTTCGAAAGTATTTCCAATCTACAAGAAAGGCCCCAAGGACCATCCAGGGAGCTATAGACCAATTTCTTTGGTTCCAGTTCTGTCAAAATTATTTGAAATAATTATCTTTGATCAGGTAAGTGATTACTTTGAAACTTTTGGCTTGTTTTCCAAATTCCAATTTGGTTTTAGGAAGGGCAAGTCGACGGCGAATGCCATAGACTTACTAGTCCATGAAATTTTAGATGCTTTTGAGAATAGGTCCTTTGCTCAGGCTACCTTTTGTGACCTGAGCAAGGCGTTCGATTGTGTCAACCATTCAGATCTCTTGCGCAAACTCCATTTCTATGGCATTCGTGGGGCTGCCCTAAAACTTTTTGAATCTTACCTGACGCACCGCAGGCAGGTTGTTTGCATTGATGGGGAGTGGTCTGGTGAAGTGGGAATTGAATTTGGCGTTCCACAAGGTTCCATTTTGGGACTTTTTCTTTTTCTTGTAACCATCAACGACCTCCCTTTTGCTGTAAACTCACCCAAAACTGTTGGCCTTCTCTATGCTGACGACACCTCCCTAATTAATGTCGCCAACAACACTAATGCTTTGGAGCAATTAGTAAATGACACTCTGAAAGTTGCCTCCGATTGGTTCTGTGCCAACGGCCTCTTACTCAATGAGGAAAAAACTGAAAATGTAATTTTTAGCCTGAGAAATTTTGACATCAATGGTCCAAATCGTAATGTCACTGATAAAGTTAAATTTCTTGGACTGTACTTTGATAGGCAACTGACCTGGAACTCACATGTAGAATTCATTTTAAAAAGATTAAGTAGAGTAATTTATTTGTTGAGTCAACTCAAATCTTGTGTACCTGCCAACTATGTAAGAATGAGTTATTTTGCCTTTTTCCAATCTTTGTTAAAATATGGTTTGCTTTTTTGGGGTAACGCTAGTAGCGTCAACGATGTTTTGATATTGCAAAAGAAGGCCGTCCGTATATTATCTGATGCACCTCCCAGGGAACACTGCAAGCCTCTTTTCGTAAATTTAAACATCAGCACTGTAATTAACTTGTATATTTATGAACTAGCCAATTATGCAATCAAGAACTTGGTAAACTGCACCCTCAACAAAGACATACACTCCTTCAACACTAGGAGTAAAAATCATTTAAGTTTCCAATTTTGCAGACTCAGTAAGTCGTTGGGCAGCCATATTGTTCTCTCTAAGAAAGTATATAATAAGCTGTACAACCACATTGCCATGTATCCTGCTGATAAGTTCTTGAAGAAACTAAACAATTGGTTGGTCAAAAACCCTTTCTATAACATCAATGAATTTTTTGAATGCAAAGAAATAATATTGTAATTTTGCTAAGGAGGCCAATTATTTCTTTTGTATTACTGTCTTGAACATTTCATATTTATATTGTATTCTTCTGGCTAGTTACCACACCACACCAATGTATTTTCAGCCTTTTCTGTATTAACCGGATACTGCATAAGTGTTGTTGAACTTATTAACCAGACAATGTTTTTACTGCCACTGACTCTTGTCCATGCATGTATTTGCCGATGACAATAAATATATTCATTATTCATTATTCATTATTCATTCATTATTCATTATTCATTATTCAGACACCACTTTTTTGGACTCAGGGGGCATTAAAATGGGTAAATCCACCAACAACTCAAATTCGAAATTTTTAACGAAAAAATACTTTCTGCATATACTATGGTATAGGGGGAGAAAGTAAAATTGGCGCCCAAATATTACCTAGTTTTTTTGCAAACGTGGAGCCAATTTGATAAGCTTATTAAGTTTTGTAAGAATTTTAAAACATTACAAAGTATAAAAACACACTGATTGAAATTGTTGAAAAAAACATTAAATGATCTAATTAAAATTTTAGCGGAGGAACCTGATGAAACCTATAATAAGAAAGGCAGGGACTCTAAAAAAATTCTTAAAAATTAACGGGAACAATTTTTATTGGTATTTAAAAAAAAAACCCTAATATAAGTATAGCATTGAAACTATACTAAGAACGTTTTTAAAATACATCCAATCTGTTAAATGTTATAATAGCATAAGATTAAATAACAGAATGTCTCTTCCTCACCCCAGGTATTTAGTAAAAATTTGTGCCTCTTTTAATGTATCGGCTACTAATGAAAGTGAAACAGATTTTTTTAAACAAATGGTTAAAGATTTAACCGAAGATCAGAAATATGTAAATATTCCGGTTGAAGAAATACATATTAGAGAGAGTGTAGACTATAAAAACGGAAAATTGTGAGGGATAGCCTCCAATGACAAAGTTGAAACTTCAAAAACTGTTTTAGCTTTCTCAGTGAGTTCGTGTTTTGGTAATTTTAAAGAGATAGGTAGGTTGATACGTGTTAAGCAGCTTACATGATTGTATTTATCTGATACAGCTAAAAATGTAATACAACAAGTAGTTGATAGTGGGCTGTGTTGTCTTTAATCAGTGATAATAACAGGGTGAACAGAGTTATGTTTAACAATCTTACGAAAGATTCAGAATCTGAATTGTTTTTCAATTTGTTGGAAACAAAACCAAAATATATGTTCTTTTTGACACAGTGCATATTTTTAAAAGCATTAGAAATAACTGGATGAATTTGAAAGATAATGATCAGACATTTTGTGTTCCTTTTCAAACAACTTTAATAGTCCAACATCTCAAATTGGTCAAGAAGAGAAAACTAGTTTTGTGATCGAAGAAATTTGCATAACAAAGAGTCTTCCATGTTAGTCAAATCTGCTCCTCATTTAAACCACAAAACATTGTATCCTAGTTCATTTGGAAGACAAAAAGTCAACCTGGTTGTAAATGTTTTCAATGAAACCACTATCGCAGCTTTACACAAACATATGTTTTTAGGAACAGCTTTTTTTATCAATGTAATTTTTACTTGGTGGTCAATAATGAACACCAAATGACCTCACACACAGGAACCGTTAAAAGAACCATTTACCTCAGTATGTGATGATAGATAAAAATTTTTTAAAGAATTTTGTTAAGTGGTTAGAATCGTGGAAAGATTGTGCCATTAGAAATAATCTAAGGTTTTTAACACAAGATTCATACCAGGCTTTAAAACACACTACATTAGAATTAATTAATTATATCCTGATTGAAATACAAGTACTATATATTCTTACAGGAAAACTTCTATTAGATAATATTGAGTCTAGATTTGGACAGTATTGCCAAATGGCTGGAGGAAATTATAATGTAAGCCTTACTCAAATATTGGAAGCAGAGAGAAAAATAAGAGTCAAATGTTTGTTGGGGTTGCAATCTTCAAAATATGGGGAAGTACCCTTATGTACAGATTTCAAAGAAATCCAGACAGAAAATTTTATACTCAGGGTCCAACAGAAATAAATTCGAAATATTTGACACTGATTATTTAGATAATGTAAAATACGACGACTCTGGTTTTATTTATGTATCAGAATATATTGCATGTAAGTTAGTAAGGTGAAGTAATTGTAATACTTGTTCAGAATTGCTTACTAAACAAAATGTCAATGACCAGTATATTCAAGACATTAACCGGGGAGGTCTTTCCGTCCCCTCCGATTTTGTTTAAGAAGATTAATGAAATGACTCAATAAGTAGACCATCTAACAAAAAGAGAAAGTTGAATATCTTGTCTTAGCCATATAGTGTAAGTTGGCGAATAAACATTGTATTGTTTTATGCAAATTTCAATTTAATAAATATGTTATCTTGATACTAATGGTTTCATTATTATACCTTACAACCCACTTACAAAGGTTTTTGACAAGTGCAATAACGGGAAATAATACGTGTAAGTCCATTGACAACAATAGCGCGAATCACAAGAACGTTACTACTAGCCCAGTAAATAAACGACAAAAATTGCCCTTTGTCGCAACTAATTGGTGGAAAGCTGGATTTTATATATGTGATATAACCACATTAGACGTGTGTTTTCCCAAAAGTCCCCGCTTCTCCCCCTTGAGCTTTCCCCCCCCAACCCCCTCCAAAGCTTTCCCCCCCCCTGAGAATTACAGTGGTTCACTTTATTGGCCATAGTCCGAGTATTACATACACTATCGTGTTGGAATTTTTTCAAGATTATTTGTGATTAGTTTTTCTACAACTTTTGTAAAATTTAAAAAGATATGAAATCAAAACTTCGGTAAAAGTTAAATTTTAGAGTACACAATTTTGTTTTCCCCTATATAACTTTTTTATTAATCATAATATGCAAAAATGTTTCAAATAAAAGTTTTAGTATATTTTTTAAGGTTTAAAAATATGTTATTGGTTTAAATTCTGAGTGTACTGATGTAGACTGAGATTACGGCAAAGCGAGCGCGTGCGGGCTGCACCCGGCGCGGGCAGGCGGCGCGACGTACGCAGCGCCAGACCGACTTATAAACAAATTCTGAAAAAGTCCTGAAATAAGTAAACAATCATCCTCCCCCTTCCCCATTGTATTAATTTTTTTTATTTTATTTTTATTTTATTTTATTTTTTGGGGGAGGCAGCAAAAATGCATTACGCACACATGGGGCCAGCCTGTAGTGTGGGACCCCTTAAAAAACGGGTTTACCCACTACAAAAACTCCTCTACTCTTTGGGATTCTAACCTGGAATTGTTTATCACATTACGTCAGACTAGGCCTAAATTTTGCTTACGCCCGTGGGGCTCGCTCCTTATCCAGCCGCTTGATCAAGGGATCTGGGCCACTTCGCGGTCCAGATCGGTTTTCTCAAATCAAATCAAATAAAAATCCTTTATTGCATGTGACAATCAATACAATTGTATAGCAAATGTCATATATACACATTAAACATAAATTCTTCAAGATAACCTTAAAACAATACATTAATATTAAAAAACAGATACTGTGTGCCCCAAAAATTTCCTACGTTTCAAAAGACTCATCCACTACTACACTGAGTAAAAAGCCCTCTCCCTAAGAAATGATTTTAGTTTGTTTTTAAATAATTTAGGGTCGCCAAGCAATTTGATTTCTTCCGGGAGTTTATTAAATAGTTTTGGTCCAAGATTTTGTGGTAGTGAATCTGAAATTGCCAGTCTGTGGGGAGTTTGTCTATGTTGAAAACGGTGTCTTGTGTTATGAGGATGTACGTCAGTGCCTATTATAAATGATGGATATTTATACATGTACAAAATTAAAGTTTCATAAATATAATGTGATGCCAATGTTAAAATTTTAAAAGATTTAAAAAATTCTCTGCAAGAAGTGCGTCTATTTATACCTGCCATTATTCGAATAGCTCTCTTTGGAGTCTGAAAATTCGCAAAAGAGCACTCTGGGATGCGGATCCCCAAAGTATGATTCCGTATACTAAACGCGACTCTATAAGCGCGGTGTAGATCAATCGAATTAGAAATGGATTTTTGAATTTAGCGAACCTGTTTAGTAAAAATAATTGAGATGGCAATTTAGAGCAAACATTGTTTATATGGTACCCAAGAAAAATTTTGATCGAATATTAGTCCAAGGTATTTACTTTCGGGAGAGAACGGAAGTTCAAAATCATTCATAAAAATCTGTGGTTCAATAGCAATGGTTCTTTGACCTGAAAAAAATATACAGTTACTTTTTTTTGGGTTTATATGTAAGTTATTATTGTTTAGATATTGATAAAGGTTTGTTAATTCTACAAAACTCTCAATTTCTTAATTATGAAAAGAATTATTTTTGAACAGTATAGCTATGTCATCCGCATACATAGTTAATTGGAGATTTGGGAAGTTCTTTTTAAGGCTGTTCTTTTCCAGGAGGATGCCCCGGACGAACTGTGATAAACAATCCCAGTTGCCCTCATCCTCCGAGATCTTTTGGCACGCCAAGTCAACCGAAAATGCACCAAAAATTTGAGTGGCCTCCAGTCGGGGCCCTTCCCAATGGGGGCAGCGGAAGAAGGTGTGCTCCGCATCGTCGGGAGCGCCCACAAGCAATAAATGCAGTCCGGTGAACCGGTGTTGCCCAACCGGTTCAGGTACTATTGAAAGTAGCCGTGACCTGTCAGGAATTGGGCACCAAAGCAGGGTCAGGATCTGCTTGTTAAGTCGCGCAGTCCATTGTCCTCGGGTGTCGTGCTCCCAGAAGTGTTGCCACTGCTGGAAGGTTCGGGAGCGCTCTTCTGTTCTTGCCGATCTCACCTTGTCTCTGATAAATCGCCTTCCTCCCTCCTGCCAAGAGTTTGAAAGGGATGACTCCGGCGATCACCAGGACGGCAGGCTCGGACACTGTCCAGTAGGCGGAACACACCCGGAGCACCGCTTGGCGCTGAACCCGGGCGAGTCGCTTTATCGAGAGCGTCTGGCCACACCTCTAGACTGGACCGCGGACATCAACAGACGTTTTCTACTTGGATCTTGTGGGGGTCCAATCCGCCTTCATGTGATTTGGAGCACTTGTTCCATAACTCTCCTTGTCGCAAGACAGGACCGGTATGGCTAACGCTAGGTACGGGCATATGAGGGTAGCGGGAGCCACCATAAACACCTTTTAATCCTTATGGGAGAAGTCAAACAAAATGGAATGGATCTTGGACCCTCGAAATCGGCCATCAGCCTACTAAGGTAAGTGACTGCCTTAGCGGCCTTGTCCACCAGTCCACCATACGGAAGATCTGTTCCCTGCAGCTTAACTTGGTGTCCACCATAACCCCGAGGTACTTGGCAGCACGAGTTGATAGGACCACATCCCTACCCACTCGGAACGCGTGTCGATCCTCTTCTTCGTGAGGATCACAATCTCCGTCTTACTGAGAGCAAGCGAGAGACCGTAATCGGACATCCAGGTGTTGCCCACATGCATGACTCGGTTCAACGTAAGTTGGGCCAGCTCAACGTTGCGTGCAGCAATGAGAGCTACGACGTCATCGGCGTACACAACCAAAGTGGTTTCCTCATGCATCTCGGACCTCAGGAGGCTGTCATAGGCAAAGTTCCACAGTTCCGGGCCGAGTATTGAACCTTGCGCGGCACCAGAAATGACTTCCATCGTCCGCGTTCCGTCCCTTGTGTCATAAATCACAGCTCTCTTATATGCTTCATAAGCCAAGCAAAGAGTAGGGAATATCCCCCGGAACCAAAACTGGCAATAAATATTAACAATGTTACGTAGTTGAAAATTAAGTTCCTTTTACATAAATAATTATTGCAGGCTACTGTTCCATTTGGACACACGTAATTTTAGCAGCAAGGTCTTAACATGTGTCAAAAAGTTGAGAACTAAGTGATGCTTACGACTGAGAGGCGACGCATCGACCGATACAACACGCGGCGCGGCGGGGAGGTGTTCAAGTTGCCCGCACGCGCTCGCTTTGCCGTAATCTCAGTCTACATCAGTGCACTCAGATGTCAAACCAATAACATATTTTTAAACCTTAAAAAATATACTAAAACTTTTATTTGAAACATTTTTGCATATTATGATTAATAAAAAAGTTATATAGGGGAAAACAAAATTGTGTACTCTAAAATTTAACTTTTATCGAAGTTTTGATTTCATATCTTTTTAAATTTTGGTTTCAGAAAAAATACTTAGGAACAAAAGTTGTAGAAAAACTAATCACAAATAATCTTAAAAAAAATTCCAACCCGATAGTGTATGTAATACTCGGCCTATGGCCAATAAAGTGAACCACTGTAATTCCCAGGGGGGGGAAGCTTTGGAGGGGGTTGGGGGGGAAAGCTCAAGGGGGAGAAGCGGGGACTTTTGGGAAAACACACGTCTTATGTGGTTCTATCACATATATAAAATCCAGCTTTCCACCATTTAGTTGCGATAAACAAACTTTATTCACTGGGCTATACTGGTTGATGCCGTTGCGGTGTTGCCAGGTCGAAGGACACGGTACTTGAAATGGCCGTGACTCAATACGACATTATATTTTTCTCTTGTATTAAATTTAGTTTTAGAATAGTCGCGACGAAGGAAAATAATGCAAAGTGAATTACAGAAAAAAATGCTCCCAGCGAAACTTTGTTTTTTACTCAACTGTTAGTATTATCGATGTTACAATTTCAATATTGCGATAATATGACTGATCAATCGATGATACAAATACACGAAACGATTACAATTTCATCAACTGATTTGGTTGCGTTCTAAGATTTAATCATACCTTTTGGCAACAAATACAAAAATACTGTATGTTGCAAACAATTAACTGGTAGTAACAAAAAACAATTATATATTTTAACTAACGTAACATATGACATTATCAAAGAAGAGCTCAAACAAATAAAGTTTAGTTTTGTATCTTTTACTTACTTTAATGTGAGAAAAATCAGACTTCGTTGGAACTAAAATGGCGACCAACGCCATTTCCTATTACACTGAGGTAAGATACGCTTAGCGTGTTTCCACAATCTTTATATTTCGTTCGTGTGAACCTCTCCCTCAACGAAATGAAGCGAATGGTTGACAGTAAAGTGTATACTGTATAACCTTCCTCACCGAGCAGATCATACGCTTTCCAACAATCTGAATGTATGATCGACCCGGGGAGGATGTATTTTTTATGAGTGACACAAGGGTTTTTGGGTCTCTTGTATCCACTATAGCTAAAAAACATTTGTTTGTTTCGTTCTCAACCCCACCAAACACCCTCTGTTATGATTTTTTAAACTTTCCTCTATTGTACTTCCTCTGGCTAAAACAATTATTCATAGATTTGAATAATTTTACCAGGGCCTCTTATTGTTACATTTTCTTTTTCTATATTATGATTGTGCAAACTTTTCTACAGTAATTAAACCAATTAACGACTGTTTCATAGGTTACCCCAGTTCATGAATAACTTTTGTTGGTAAACTGATAAGACCACATGTATGTCAACATTAAAATCTTTCTCAAAGGAAATTTCGAATTTCCAAACCATGTTCTTTTTCTGATGAATATGGATAATTTACATCCTGATCCGATGTTTTGTGAGGTTTCGGTATTGCAACGCCATGCAAAACCATCGCTAAGATAATTTTTTTATGCTGAATGTAATTTCATGTCCACATTTCTCTCGCATAATACACTTTCTGATATTAAAACGAACTTCTTCAAACCATTAATATAATCAATATTTTCAACTTTTTGCAATTCACAAAGTATAGTAAAGTTACGAGCACAGGTTCCGAGGTTCCAACATTTTTGTTACGTAAATAAGGATTAATAAATAAACACCACAATACTATATATATTTTTATTTATCAGTTGTATAGTATAAATATTGTCCCATTTGATTTCGTCACAATCTTCACTGATCGATTAAAACCTAAATATCGCAATACCGATTCATCTCAATATCGAAATTTTAACATAGATAATAACGGTGGATTAGGATTACGAAGTTCCGCCCGTGCAGTCATTAAAGGACAGTTTTCAAAAGCAAAAAGGCATACTAAAGATAACCCTAAACTGACTGAACTAAGTGTGAAACTCAAGACAGTTTAAGACTACTGGAAACATTACAAACAAATCCATGACAAAATTGATTCTTTGACCGACGAACATAGGGATATCCTTTAGAGCTACAGGGTAGGCCAGTCCTTGCAATTGTACTTATATCTTTGGTTTTCATATTCGCATTATGTCGTGCAAATTTTGATGTCATTGAATATTTAAAACATTCTGTATCTTCATTTTTTACATTTATACATGACTTTTTATCCTCGATATATTGGGAGTGGAATGTAACTGCTGCCCATTAGTCCGTATCCGTGTTTGTGAATTCTGATGTCCATACCTTCTACACTAACTAAACTTTAACCTAATCCTGTTCTTCGTTCGTGTTCTTGAATTTTAGTTAATATTTCTTCTAAACAGTTTTCTACTATTGAATTAATGTATGAACTTCCTATGATGGTCTGACTTTTTGTTATGAACCCTCTTGGCGTCATTTCCACTTTTACATTCACGAACATAGTGTCTAATAATAAACCAAATTTGAAGTTTAATCTTTTTAGTTCTTCTTTGAACGTTTTACTTACAATTGTTTTTGCTTCTTCAATAAACTGTTCTAATTTCAAGTTTTCATTTTGAATTTTATGACGCTCTACCTGGTAAAGCGAACACTTTTAAATTAGGTAAAATAGTAGAAGGTCCTGCTAATACTTCTTCTTGTAGAAATAAATCTTCGTCTTCTAGTTTTGTTAAATTGTCATTTTTGTTATATTGTCATAGATGAATTGTCACAGATGAATTTAATAATGAAATAGAATGCAGATGCAAATTTGAGGATGGGTATTTAGAGCTTACAATGAAGCTGCAGGACATGATGAACGAACTCAACCATGATGTTTCACCAGACGTACCTACTCTGCCACTTCATACTGATTTTTCACGGACTATACTAAGACCAAAACTTTGTTGAAAAACTTTATGTCATTGACCAAAATGTAGATGCGATATTTGGTCGGGACTGGCTAAGAGAAGTCAAATTATATTGGGCAGAGATAAAAAGTCTGAAGGAAACTCCGAATCTTGAGAACATCCTCAGTGAATTCAGGGAAGTATTTGAAGGAGAAATCAGAGAAATACCCATGTATGAGAGACAGTTTAGACTGATGCACAATTCTACGCCGATATATGTGAAGACAAGACAAATACCATTTTCATTGAAAAATAAAGTAGAAAATGACTTTAAGACTCGAAGACTGTGGTATAATAACAAAAATAGACCATTCTGATTGGGGAGTACCCGTCCTGCCAATTGTAAAACCTAATGGCCAAGTGCGAATTTGTGCTGACTACAAAGTAACTATAAACAAGGTAATAAAAGAAGAAAACTAACCTATTCCTAGAATTGGAGAGATTTTCTCCCCTATGAATGGTGGACGACTTTTTGCACCTTGGATATAAGAATTGCTTATTTACATATGAGGATTAATGAAGAAAGTGCACTTATGCAGACACTAACTACCCATAAGGGACTAAACAAAGTGAATGGCCTTATGTTTCGAGTGAAAGTGGCCCCATCTTTTTGGCAAAAGTTCATAGAAAACCTTGCAAGGCATTTCCGGTGTTCAATGCTTTTTTGACGACATAACTGTGTGGAGTAAAACTTCTGAAGAACCTTTTGAAAAATTACAGATTGTACTTGAACGCTTTAAGAACCAAAACTTTGATAAGTGCAAATTCTTCCAAACCATCATTCAATATTTGGTACACGCAATTGACGCTCAAGGCATTCGAAAGACTAAGGACATAGTATCTTCTAAAATGTATGAAATCAGAAAATGTCGATGAGGTTCGAAAATATTTTAGTCTGGTAAATTATCACAACAAAATTTTTTTTTTAGGATTTAGCAACAATCCTCTTTCCGCTCAACCGGCTTCTTAAGAAGAACAAGCAATTTATTTGGACCTCTAAATGTGAAGAGAGTTTCCAAAGAGTGGAAGCAGAAATATCGAGTGATAAAGTTCTTGTTCATTACGACCCCAAAATGACCAGTTACTGAAGTGTAACGTTGCCTCCCCCCAGTAATTCAGGGGGGAGAGTTGACATAATTATGTGTCTAATGTCATATTGTGAACTACATTGTCATTGTAATTAATAACTAGCCGATGTTTGTTTATGTTTCAGTTTTTGATATGATTTTATGAAATCAATACAACATTATATTTTTCTTTTGCATTAAATGTATTAAATTTAGTTATAGAATGACAGTTTTTACTAATATCATGTATAAAGAAAATGAAACCCACAAACTGATTTAAATTTAAATCCTAAATTTTATTACCTCAAATTACAAAATTAACAACATATTCAATACAACATTATATTTTTTTCTTGTATTAAAGGTATTACATTTAGTTATAGAATAACAGTTTTTTTCTAATGTCATGTATAAAGAAAATGAAACCCACAAACTGATTTAAATTTAAATTCTAAAATGTATTACCGCAAATTACAAAATTAACAACATATTCATATCAATGAGAATTGTTATTGATTTAAATTTAACAGGTGTGCATGCGTGTATATCATTTTTAGTGGGGTTTCCTCCTAACTTAATTAATTAATATCTTACGAACAATATGTATAAGATTTCTAAAACATCTACATCTGGAAAACTGAATTTACTTTAGTTCAAGAGTTTATTTACAAACAAATGTGACTGACCTAGTTTTTGAAGTGATAAAGCCGTGACGACGTACACGAATAAAACACTTTGCGTAAAATATTCGAGTACCAAAGTAAAAAGTTACATTCGGTTTGTCTTTTCTAAGTGATTGTTGAATGTGGTTCTCGGTATTTGTCATTTGTTATCTACTTTTAAGTAAATATTACCTCAATATTCAAGAAATGTATAATGTAAAATATATGAAACTTGGCATACAATTCAAAGTTTATAGATACCACAAATGTTAGTGATAGTTTCTTTTCAAATATTGATTTTTAACAAAGACAATTTTAAAATCAACATTTAACCAATTATATTATTGCGTCTTTACATTTATATTAAAAAAGTTTTTATTTACATTAACATTTTCTTGGAGAATTCAATTTCATGTTCTCGTTTACCTTTATGATCTGTATGTAATGCCAGCAATAACAATTAAAACTATGCGAGAATTTCGGAATGTTTACCAAATTACATTCCATTAACAAATTTGTTGAACAAAGTTTAATTACGGTTCGGATTTATGGATCCCACGAGTGGTTAAATGACCAAATATCTAGAATGTTAGCGTCACTCGGTGATGTATGCGCAATCCGCAAATATGATGTTAAGTTACTGTATTCACGTTAAACGCGATTCGGTGTTTAAATGGCATGCATAAATTTACGATTTCAGTAATAAATGTATGTATGTGTAAATAAATACATTACATGCATCGATTTGTATGTATATAAAAGTATTTTCGATTTTCTTCGAATCTTGTCCAAAAGGAATTTTATTTTTGATTGTATAATTATAGTAGAATGTCTGGTACTTACTCATTTTACCATGGCCACTATTGAATGCAAAGAAAATTCTGACTCTCGGGTTTATAATATTTAGTGACGTAAAATGTAATTCATATAATTTGTGTACTTTTGCAAAAAGTTACAAACATATATGTATTCGTATTTATAAAATAATAATAATAATTTAAAAACTTTTATGCCACTCTGCAAGTTTAACTCGTATGACTGACTTTTAAAGTATGCAGGAACTAAAATTAAGTCACCTTAATGGTCCGCAGAATTGATCCAGTGGATGCTTTTGGATTATGCGTTTCGGCTTACAGCCATCACCAGATTCTCAAGTACAAACTTGCTTCACATCTTTTGGAGCATCGAAGATTTTAAAAAAAAGTACACAACAAAATTAGTTTTTTTTTTTTTATTTATTTTTTATTGAAATTATTTGGCTAGACTGGTGGCGTTGCAGCATGTCCTCTGCAGACCTAAACTTAGATGTTATTGGATCACCACGACAACGGCAATACAGTATATACAGGTATGACATTGAGATGCAGGTCCGCCTACACCTGTTGTGGAGGTGGCTAGCCTGGCAGCAACCCAGAGTGTTCCCTGCAGACCTGGTCCGTATATGACATCTGACCTTTACATCAACGGCTAAAACGCATACATGGGATACAGAGACGGGGCTTACAATACCTGTTGTCGAGGTGGTCAGGCTGGCAACGTTATAACGCGTCCTGTGTAGATATGGTCCATAGGTTTCATCAGACCATCACATCAACGGCTATAAAGCATACATGAGATACAGAGACGGGGCTTACAATACCTGTTGTCGAGGTGGTCAGGCTGGCAACGTTATAACGCGTCCTGTGTAGATATGGTCCATAGGTTTCATCAGACCATCACATCAACGGCTAAAACGCATACATAGGATACAGAGACGGGGCTTACAATACCTGTTGTCGAGGTGGTCAGCCTTATGTACGTGTACAGTCATGTCAACAACTGCAGTTGTGATTGTGCTATGATAATAAAAATCGTATTGCATTTTCGTATATAATATTGTTATTTATTTATAAGACAAAACCATGACATGTAACTGTTATACGGTGAATAAATTCTTGATATGCCTCCTCTTCAATTCAAAATGTTTTCATAGGTACTTAAGGAATGATTTTGAAATTGATAAGTTTAACTTTTAAAAGTTTTTTAGTTAGGCTAGTTATCTAGAACCATAACTAACTGAAATCAGCCATTTAAATTTTGATTAATAGTATCACTTTCTTCTATTAAAATAGCAATATAATCGCAAAATCGAAAATATTAAGTCAACCATCAATAGTATTCAACCTAATGAAAGTGTAGTAGATTATTGTACCCAACAAAGTTTTGCGGTGAAAAAGTTAGCCTGAGGCAGTTTCTAGGGTATAAGCCTAAGTTCTAAAGTTACAACAGATTGTGTTGAAATAACTTACGCTATCTTATAGTTTCACTTAGACTAGGCCTATGTTCATATCTTGAATATAGTACCGTTAAGTATTAATATTTATTTGGCTGTTTTCCAATGTAATTTTACCTTCTGATTCCGAAAATGACATTATTTTTTGTCGGAGACTTACCGTTTTGTTGGAAAATGAACTTTAAGTTACGTCTACTTACACATTACCACTGAATGACCTCCATTGCCTTGATTCCTGATTCATCACCTGTCGGTGACAGGTTGGCCAGCCTTACGGACTAAATTAGAACAGCTGTTTGTAACAAAACCAGAAATGTAGCGTACACATATACGTATATATATGTCTAATAGTACGTCGTAGGGTTAAGGACGAATCTTTTGGTAACGGAATATAATATATAATGTAGATTAGTTGTTTAAATACTATAACTATTTAGAATTTATAGAAAAAGATAAGTTACTCAACTCATTTGTCTTGTACAAAACTTAATCAATGATCAATCTTCTTTACAAGGTGAATATGTTCTTTTATTTACAATATTTGGGAAAAGGAAAGACTAACAGCAGTGATAATACGTTGCAGTAGAACAAGTCATATTAGTGAATTCAGTGACTGACTTGAGGAGGAACAGAAAGCTCCCCATATATAGTAGACAAGCAAAATGGTTAAGGAAAGAATTTGTATGTGAAATTCCTTCTGAAATCAGTGGCGGCTCGATTACTGATTTTAGGAGGGGGAGAGGGCGTTGTCTACCAGTGGTGGTGGTGGGGGATGAAATTTCATCTGAAATCAGTGCAATCCCTACCTTTGTGATTTAATAACTGATTTGGAGGGGGGAGGGGGCATTGCCTTCCGTTGGTGTTGGTGGGGGGGGGGAGTAGATGTTGCCGATCACTGGTGGTAGTATTATTTTCCTCGATAAAAGGATGAAAGGGTTGAACGTGATAGCCTACTTTGAAACAATTTGCGAAGCCGAATTATATTTGAGCTTTTAGCTCATTGAAACAATGACTGCAGTAAAATAAGAGGAATACCTCCAAACACTTTGACTTCAAAAAAATACCACAGCTTTTTATAAAGGTGTTAAATAAAATAAAATAAAATCCAGTCCAACAAGTTGGTGATTTTAAGGTTTGAGTTGTTATGTAAATATGTAAATTCATAAATACATAACTAGTTTTTTGGGAAATTTCTTAACGTAAACAATATGGGGTATTTTCATTTCTGGCAAAAATTAATTCTGTAGAATTTTGTAAAAACTAAGTACCCATTACACAAAAAAAGTTGTCCGTCAAATTTATAATTTTGAGACTTTTGATTTAATTTGCGCTTCTTTTAAGTAGTAGGGCTAAACGGAGTGATTTACAATAAATATTTATTGTAGTTTTGTGACTTGTATTACAAAACACTTTCAATAATAAATCAAGTGAGTGTTAAGTAGTTCAATGATGATTTTGGTGATAAAAAATCCCTTGGAAAATTTCGCAATACTATCGAAAATTAAATCTGACTTGGAGCTCCCTTCCCCTATCAGGGAATATTTTCATAAAATCAGGATTTAAAATGAAATATTTTTTTCTAATGCGGCTAAGTTTTATTATTAGTCACTCATTATTCTACCCCAATCTATATAATGATCACTTATCTTTTGCAAGTGATAAAAAAAATTGTTGAGATGGTGGAGCGTCACGGTCTACCCCATAGTAAATAAAAATAGGCCTATGGTTGGCCTAATCAATCAATCAAATTGTTAATGATAGGCAGTCAAACAAACTTTCTAATGCGGTCGTATCTTCATTTTGTTCCGATTTGTTATAGGTTTCATACTTCATTTTAATGTACAAAATCTAATTGAAATAACATTTGTGCTATCAGGATTAACGTTGCTACTTTCTGTGGCAGATATATGGTTCTTTAACAAAAGAGACTTTAAGGAGCTTCGAAACACTGGAAACTGAGTGTTGGAGTTATTATTCTACCCCCCTCCCACTCTGATAAATGTAAAGAAGAGTTCTAAGTGATCCTGACTGAGCTTGTATGACTGGAAATACTTAAAAGTGTTTTCCTCCCGTAATAAGAATTCACTTGCTAGGCCCAATACACTTTTTATACAAGTTAAAAATCCTAATACAAAGATTATCCTTGGGTGTGAGGAGATTGGAATGCTATTTATATATAGGGATTCTAAATGCAAAATCATTTCTTCAAAAAAGGTATGACAGTAATCCAAATTGTGAATATTTAATGGCTGCTTAAAGCCTTTACCCAGAGCATTTCTCGAATTTTACTGTCAAATAGACCACTTAATATCACCGCCAGTACTCGTTAAGACCTTGCTTAGTGCTAAATTATTTCTTGCCAGTTTAAGAATATGACATGAATCCAGCATACAATGTGCATTTAAAGTTTGATCTGAGGGATGTTTAAACGAAGATGTGACTTTAATAGAATCCAAGTTGAACACAAGACGATTGAGGGCACGAGTATTCACTGATGCACCATGACATGTTATACATCTAATATAGACGCCAATTTCATACAGTTTAACACATGCTCACAACTTCAGAAATTACCTCTGCAGAGGTGCTACTAGTGAAAAAGTATGCTATTGAGCATTTAAATGGTTTTGTGTAAGACTCAATTTGAAATACAAGTGCTTCCTTATCCAACGTGTCCCGAGTCTGAAGCAGAAATACCTCCTAGATATATAATCCTGAGTGGTTTTGTTTTTTGGATCCCATGACAATTGTTTTTTGATGGTCATTGAGTCAAATACTAGCGAACATTCTTTTAGGCGGCAAAAGTTAGGATCTTCTTTTCTCTTAAAAAAAAATAAATAAATAAAATGGAACACTTCACTGAGGTATCCAGGTTTGCAATAAAACTATTAAAAAAAAATAAAAACTTTGTAGAATGTCAGAGCGTCGGCAATTTAGTATCAAAGTGAGGTCATTTGTTGGTAACGTAGTTCAATTGACTTAGAATTTGTTTTTACATTTACTTAGTAAATGAATTAAATTGTTTCTTCCGAATATTTTTCATTAATGTCTTAGTTCTTAATCGTGTAATATTAATGTGTTGGCTGCCTTAAAAGTTTATTAAAGCATTCATCAAGGAAAAACATTAAAATAGATCAAGAGAGAGTTTGCTTCTCGCTTGGTAAATAATGTAAATTGCATTACATATTTGCGCTTGTACTTTACTATGATATAACATTGCATACCCTCCATCTCAATTTAGGTCTTAAATGTACAGATTATTAATTAATACTCTGAATCAATTATAAGATATAATATTAAGTAATCTACTCTCAAAATGGTGTATTAGAAAGCAAATATCCGAAACTGAACATAACAAATGGTAAATTTTATTCAGTTACATTCACAAGAAATAACTTTGTTGTACCCTTTCTAGTTTATTTTGCGATAAAGGGAAAAAGTGTAATATTGAAAAATTTATTAACTTGAATAAAGTTTTAATATGAATTTCATCAATGAAGGAAGTTAAGAACATCACAATAACTGATCAAAATAGCTATAGTTGTACATTTGAAAACATTCAGGTTCTGAACATAACAACTAGTAAAGTTAGCTTCACAAGAGTTCATCTGGCTAGTTTCGTTGGGGTTTGGGAGGGTAGAGGGCTGCTGCCGCTTTAGAAAATGGTTTAGCCTCTCCTTCCTCTCGTACCTTCTTCTAAATTGGTATTCCGCAAGGTAACCAACGAAATGGGCCTTGAGAATATCGTATCTCGGAATGGTGGACCGGACTTCCCTCCACGTCCTCAATGGAGTTAGTGAGGGCGCCGGTGTCCAGGTCATCAAAGTTCATTGGGTGGTTCACAGTTTAGTGATAAAACATGGTTTTGTCTGGAAGGTCCTGTTACGCCTTCCAACAGTCTGACGTAATGATGGAAATCGGCAAGATCCACTCCTTTAAGGTACTTCCACACCAAACGCGCAGAGCTGCGCCGCGCTGCGCATAACATGTGCGCGCCGACCGGCGCACTTGGTGTGGACGGCGAACCGCGCAGCTTCGCGCACTCGCGAACACGATCCGACTGATGGCGGTATTTTGACGAACATCTTTGAAGTTTGTTCGCCCTTGCGCGCTCAGTGTGGACGGGCATTTGCTCAGTTGTTGCTACGCACCGTTTCGGCTCGAACTCTCACTACCTGTGTTTGATCAAAATGGCTTTTGAATGGAGTCGTGAGTGCATCGAGACTCTGGCGAATGCATATCGAGTTCGAAGTGAGTTATGGGACCCGAAAGAAAATAATTACCATATTAAAAATAAAAAAGTGACGCCTGGCGTGAAATTGCCAGTGAGGTGGGTTGTGATCCTGAAGAGGCGAAATCAAAAATGTCGACCCAATGACGACGTGGTTTTCTCCTTCTTTTTAACAGATCATTATAAATAACAATAAAAACCGAAGCAGCTGTTGCCGGGTCTATTTTCTACATAGGTGTGATTGTGTAGCCCGCGCAACACGGATCACAGCCGCGTAACTACGAACATGGCGCTCTGTTCCGTGCAGTTCCGCGCAGTTTCGCGCAGCGCAATATGCTTTGCGCAGCGCGGCGCAGCACGGCGCGCTCGGTGTGGAAGTACCTTTAGGATAGCGAGGAGCGTGGTGGCATCATGCTTTTCGTCGGGGACGAGGAAGGTGTTGTGTGTACATCGATCTCGACAATCTTTCCGTTGCCGCCCAGCTTCTTGCTACACTTGAGGGCATCATCAATGAAGACCTACAAACCAATTGTACAATGTAGCTCAAAGAGGAGACCCAATTGAGTTAAAATGAGTCCTTTTTACATATAATATGTCTTTGCTATAATGCAGATCAATCCAAGAAATCATTGTCAATTGCTATTATATTCTTTAAATTCTGTTAGCTGTCAAGGTTATATTTATAGTACAAGTGTAGTAAACGTTAACTTCAATGCCGATTTACCTATTAATTTAAATCATTTTTACTTCACGGCAGAACGAATACCAATCGACGATGGTCCGGTCCGCTATGCCGAGTTCTTCCTTGATGAACGCCTGCCGGGGCGGCTTCATATGAAGCAGGACGACTCACAATCTCCACACGTGTTGGACCGAAAGATGGATACTTTCCAGAAAGGACCCAGGGTTTTGCACTCGTGGCACTTAACTTCCTTTTGCTTTCTTACAGCAACCCATTTGTCACAATTGTAGTTCAGGTACGTGGCCCAAATTACAAGTTCGTTTCCGCACTAGTGGCAGTTAACGTTCTGCAATAGTACCCCTTGGTCGCACAAAAACATAACTATCTCACCTTCACCCATAGAAAAAGCATCCATAAACATCAATTTACACTTCTCATCACACATTTTCAATCACACAGTCACTAAATCGAACAAACACATAGTTATTAGGAAGAGATGTCAACGGCACTGAAAGCAACGAAACGGCTACACATCAATGTCTGATTTCGCGGGAATGCGCGGACTCGTCAAAAATCGTGATTTGAGCGTAAACAGGTTATCATCTGATTTAGATTGTAGGTGGTAGGGGGGTTCTTGTCAAAGTTTTGGGGCAAAAGGAAACTGAAGCTTCATTGTCCGATATGTTCCCGCGGAGCAGACACGATTCCGTTGTTATTTTGTTATGATGTTTTAGTATTGTTGCGTAATGATGACTGGGGATAGTGATAAATAGGTAGAAATAAATAGATAACAAGTCATCTTAAATATTTTTTATATTAAATTACATGTGGTGCACATTGTTTGAGGTTGATTAGTAGCAGGTTGATAAATATATAAATGCCAAGGTATGATATATTTCTCTTTATTAAATCACATTTATTGTTAATGGATCACAAATACGTCATACCCGTTAATTTGAATACCCACATGACATACTTTTGAGTGATATTAAAAAAAAATTTTCCGCCTGGTAATTTTTTCGGCTTTTCCGTCTTATTTGAGGTCGGATCGGAAAAAAGTTATATTCGTGATCCGCTCGTTATACCGGTTAATTTAAACCTCCCACTTGACAATTTTTTGCGGAAAAATAATTTCCGGTTTTTCCGATTTTCCGTGGTTTTCCGACTTTTTCCGCGGAAAAACTATCATTTTTAAATTTCGGACATTTTGAAAAAAAAATCGTTTTCCTTATGTCCGTAGCTGAACTCAATAATTACCGCTTGGACAGTGGTCATAAACATTGTATAAGATTTTGGGTAGTTGGTGCAACACTTGGTAGACAGTCACTTCTTATCTTGGTGTAATATTAGATTTGTTATGGATTTGGGGATGGTTAATTAATTATAATGGAAGTAATACGAAAATTGCTGAATGAAATGTGAGGTTCTCGTTTCATTTTAAATAATTTATTTTAGTTCACTTGTTCAAATTGGCTATTACTTTTGTGACAAATGGGCGAAGTGCTGGAAAACTTAAATTTAATTTAGTATTATTAATTTTATCATTTCTATGGTGTTTTATACGAAGCTTGTGAGAATTTTAGTAGTGCATTTGATTTTGCGGCAACAATGCTTAAAAAGATTGCTGAAAAGATTTTAACAGTGCTTTAGTTGATACCTCTGGTATAGTTATAATTTGAAGAGTGATGTCCCATGACATCCCGTCTTTGACCTATTTGCTGTTGTCCATCAGGCTAAGATTTTAGTTTGAGAAACGATTAAATTGAACGTATAAATTTATTGAACGATTAAATTTTTGATTCTCTTGGCTGGTATATGACCTTCGCTAACGTCTTCCTAATTCCAATTTCCTTTTTAAACCATGTACATATCTTATTACCCATCAGGCTGAGAAATGTTATGATAACCAATTGAATTAAAACTTTTTCAATTCAGTACTCTCACCCAAAGTCTCGATTACCTTAATTATTGTTGTAATTTAAAACTATTCAATGCTTTTAAATTATTATAACTCTTTCAGTATATCTTAAATTAACGAACCATCCTTTTTGGCTATTATTTCACAATTGGTATTTGTACTAATACTATTGGTTGAAAATGCATACTGTACGCCTATTTTAACGGTTCTTAAGTTGCACCTTGATTCGTTTTAAGACTTTATAAATAACTTCATCATCATAGTACCTATTACCCTGTGATTTATTACATACTATGAGTGCTCTGTTTTCATTAATTTTCTTAACCAAAATATTTAACAAAATTGTAAATTTAAAAATTGCTGATTTTGAAAGATAAAATTGTCATAGTTTCTTTAATGGTACATGTATGGTTCCTGAATTTCTTGGTCTCCCCTTAACGGATCTGAAGCATCTTAGCCTAAACTACATATTTTTATATTACAAAATATCTATCTTTTGTCTTATTTTTCTTCTATTGGAACAGCGATCCTCCTTCAAAACCTATAATTTTATTCACCTTTAGTTTTTCAGAATACACCTATTACCTCAATCATGCCAATCATAATCGCATCTCCAAAATTGTAACACAACAATTTTTAAGCATGACTATTTACATAGTTTATAAATATTTCCCAATCCCATCATATCTTTTTTAACGAATTAAGGGGAACTAGGGAGGGGAATTAAACCACGAGCCGGAGGCAGTTTTCATAGCTTATTATTATTAATTGTGAGTAGTGTGTATTGGCCGCTTTTGTTACTGTCATGGCTGTCTAGTACTTGGTAGAATTAGCCTGTTTAATACTAGATCCATTTTATAAATTTTTGATTTCAGGCCAACCCCTATGGGTTAGCAGAGCCCCCA